>WNNG01000221.1:0-236637 GCA_018208015.1 Medicago ruthenica
TTTTTTACCTTGTTGATGTGAGAGTTGCAAGCAGTAGTAGAAGCAGAGACAGTGGACACACTGAGAGTTGGAGAAGATGGGAAGATAGAATAAAAAGGCTGATGAGAAAAAAAATGAGGAAAAGATGCGCGCCCCAATGAAATTGGGGAATGAAAAGTGAGGACAAAATGGTAATTCTATTATTAATGTATTCCATTCAATTGGATACACCCCAAATTGGGGGGAATGGAAAATTGAAGAAATGAGTGGTATTGAATGGAATGGGTTCCATCACATTTCATTCCATTCCTTTTTAACAATACCAAACAATGGAATGTGGAACTATCCCATTATAGTCCATTCAATTCTTCCACTATCCACCAATCCAAACATAGCCTTGGTAAACGATTTGGTACACTTGGTGAAACCTTGAGCAAATTAGAAGTCTCAGCATTGTGAAGCTTGAGCGTATAAGTCTCTTGGTGAAACCTTGAACAACTAGAAGTATCTTAGGTGTGTTCTTAGAGCATTGGAAGTCTTTTGCATGCGTGCTTGAGCACTTGTAAGTCTCTTGGAGTTGTCCTTGAGCAAGGAAGTCTTTAGGAGATTCCTAGAGCATGAAGTCTTAAGCAGGTGTCCTTAAGCAAGGAAGTCTTTTGAAAAGTCCTAGAGCATGAAGTCTTGAGAAGGTGTGCTTGAGCATAGGAAACTCTCTTGGAAGTGTCCTTGAGAAATTTGTAATCCTGAGTGATTATAGTAAAATCTCTTGGAAGTGTAAGGGGACTGGACTACTCCTGGGTTGTAGGAGAAACCAGTATAAAATTACTTTGTGTTTGCTTTCTCTCTCTCTCTCTCTCTCTCTCTCTACACCTCAGATTCTGAACAGCTTTTAACACTTAGAAAAAGAAAACCAAAAAAAGCCAACACAATTCAACCCCCTTCTTGTGTTTTTCTCACCTTCAGTTGGTATCAAAGCACAGTCTGTGCTCTATCACTTAACCGTGCCACAAAAAAGATCCAGAGAGAAAAACATGTCTTCCACCAGTGAAATCTCTATTCCTGATGTCAACAACACCTCCATCAGTGATAAAAACAATTATTATGTCAAACCTCCATCTTTCAATGGAGATGCTACACAATTTTCATGGTGGAAGAGAAAAATGTATAGCCACATCATAGGAGTTGATGATGAACTCTGTGATATTATTGAAGATGGAATCAACTTTGAAGTTGATGAAGAAGGAATGGTGGCAGACAGGAAGAAGCTGACAGTTATTCAGAAGAAGGTCTACAAGAAGCACCACAGGGTAAGAAGGATTCTGGTGGATGCTTTGCCTGATGCAGAGTATATGAAGATTATATACAGATCAACTACCAAAGCCATCTTCGAATCACTATGCTCTACCTATGAAGGGAATCAACATGTACAGGAAGCTAAGGCAAACCAACTGGTTCATCAATATGAGCTATTAAAGATGAAGGAAGATGAAGACATTGAAACAATGAATTCCAGGTTTCAAACACTTGTATCTGGTCTTCAGGTCTTGAAGAAAAGCTATGTTGTACCAGACCATGTAAAGAAGATTCTTAGGAGTCTTCCTGTAAGGTTCAGGCCAAAGGTCACTACCATACAAAAGGCAAAGAACCTAGACAACCTAAGCCTTGAGAACCTGATAAGTTTTCTCAAAAGTCATGAGATTGAGCTTGAAGGAGATGAACTAGCTAAAAAGTCTAAGTCTATTGCCCTAACCTCTAAGGAAAAGTCAGCCAAATATCTACAATCTGTCAAACCAGAAGAAGAAAATCCAGATGATGAATCTGGTGATGATACAGATCTTAAGGAGATGGCTTACATAACTAAGAGGTTCCAATACCTGACTAAGAAAAGAAGATTCCCTGGTAGAAGCAGTGGTTCCAAGTCATCCAGTTTTAAAGACAAGAAAGATACTCAGAAAGGATGCTTCAACTGTAGAAAAACATATCACTTCATAGCCTGAAATTCTGGCAGGTACTGAATAAGAACCGTAAAACAAAGTACAAAACACGCAAAACAGAGTACTTAACACAGGTTCAGAAGCAGCAATATAAAGGATAGAAAAATAAAGAACACAGAGTATTTGTTAACCCAGTTCGGTGATAAACAACACCTACGTCTGGAGGATACCAATCCAGGAAGGAAATCCACTAAGAGGAATTAATTCAAAGACTCAAGACACAACCCCTGTTCCCAGCCTTATCACTTAATCTCCACCCGTATAGACTTCTATCTAGAAACCCCTAGATATAAGAACCCTACTTCACGTAATCACAACCCAGTGATTATCAACTTCTGAACAAAACACGTATGATGAAGACACTCTTCAAAACAATAAAAACATCATTTATGCTTAAAAGCTTTAAGTGAAAAACAACTCTAAACAAAACAACCAACTCTAACAGATGAGTGGTACAAAAAAAAAGCTTCAAGCTTACAGACTCAAAAACACTAAGACTCTTAATTCTAATTTCTGATTTTTGACTCAATCAACTCTACTTCAATAGTAGCACGTCCTCCATATATAGTCTTTAGCAGCTCACATAATTCTGAACCATATATTCTTCAAAGATACAATACAGAAATACTTTCTAAGCTCATAGAGGAAACATATTTCTGAAATATATTTTGCAAAGATTCCTTTGAAAATATATTCATAAATAAACGAAGCCAATCTTCAACAAGATCTTCACGCAAAATAATCAGCCTTCTAGAAAACAACAACTTGGATAAAACTTCAACAAATCTTCAAAAGATACGCAGAAAGAATTAACAAAAAGAACGCAGAAATTCAGCTTCTGAAGGTCAACAGAAGTCAACGTCTGAAGGCAGCTTCTGAAGGTCAACAGAAGTCAACGTCTGAACAATGCGTCTGATGATCAGTTCTGCGTCTGATGAACATTTTTGCGTCTGATGAACAGTTTTGCGTCTGATGAACAGTTCTGCATGTGAAGACCTTTGCAGAGCGCAGTGGCTTCGCAGAGCCAAGTTATCAGCTTCTGAAGTCCTGTAGCTTCTGACCCAACTTCTGAAACTTCTGAAATCCAATTTCCAGCTTCTGAAGACACAAAATAGCTTCTAGAGACGCATTGCTTGTACACTTTGATTTTACCAAACATGTAGCCAACATATAGATATCCAGCATAGCCGAATGTACATAAGCACCAAAGAGAAGGGAAAGCTCCAGGAAGGATGCTTATAGAAGAAAACTCAAGCAGAGTTTTATGGCAACCTGGGAAATGCTTGGTGAAGAATCAGACTCTGAAGACAACAAGGAGGAAGCTAATCTGGGTCTAGTAGTCACTGCTGCTTCAGAAGCTGGACCAAGTTCATATTCTGATGAAGATGATGAGGTAATCTCTAAAATATCTTGCATTGAATATGTGACTATTGTCAATAAGCTTATGAGACGCTATCTGGACAAATCAAGATTTCTAAAGGAACTGCAAAAACAATATGATTTGTTATTAGAAGAGTCCAAGCTTTTAAGTTACCAAAACAAAGCATGTCAGCACGAAACAAAGATCTTAAACTGAAAAATGAAATTTTAAAAGAAAATCAACTTTCAGATCTCAATAGAACTGAAAGATCTTTGACTAAATTCAACAGTGCTTCTGAGGAATTTAGCAGTGGTAACATTGACAAAAGTAAATTAGCTTCCATAAAATGAAATGTTAGTAAGAACAAAGAAAAAGGAATTGACTTCACATAACCATCTGTCAAGAAGACACAAAATTATGTAAAGACAAAGAAATCATCTTGTGCTGAATGCATTCAGAAGGGTCTGCTTTTCAACTTGGACCCAAAGGCTGAGAAAGCTAAGATTCTGAACATATCAAGGCCAAAAAGCTTAGAACCTAAAGTCTTGATCAAATCAAAACCATGGGTTATCAGATTTATGGCCAAATCGGATTCCGAATCTAATGCCAAGAAGTATTCAAGACCAAAATTTCCAAAATCTAAAATCTTGAATAAGTCTAAGCAACAAAGCCTAAAGTCCAAGATTCTAAGGAAAGAAAAGGCCTTCAGAACTAACCTCAAAGGACCCAGTAAGACATGGGTACCCAAGAATAATATTGTCTATGTTTCCGGTATGCTTCGTAGGAAAACCCAAAACATCAGTTTTGGTATCTGGACAGTGGCTGCTCTCAACACATGATAGGAGAAAGACATTTGTTCAAAGACCTGATCATGAAAGAATGACGTATTGTATGATTTGGAGGAAACCAACAAGGAAAGATTGTTGGAACCAGTACTATTGGTAACTCTTCTATCTCTATCAATAATGTCTGGTATGTTGATGGACTTAGCCACAACCTTCTCAGTATTAGTCAATTTTGTGATAATAGTTATAGAGCAGTATTTGACAAAAACACATGTAAAATCATCAATGAATCTAACCAATCCACATTGTTCGTAGGTCAGAGGAAAAACAATATCTATAAAATAATTTTTTCTGAATTGGTTGATCAGAAGTTCGTTTGCCTTCTGACAGTGAATGATGAAAAGTGGCTCTGGCACAAAAGATTAGGACATGCTAACTGGAGATTAATTTCTAAGCTTAGTAAGTTGAATCTGGTCAATGGACTGCCAAAGCTACACTATCATTCAAATGCTCTTTGTGGAGCATGCCAAAAAAGGAAGATTGTCAAAACTATTTTCAAACCTAAAAAAATTGTCTCTACCTCCAGACCCTTGGAACTACTTCACATTGATCTGTTTGGACCAGTTGGAACAACATCAATCAATGAAAAGAAATATGGGTTAGTCATAGTTGATGACTATAGCAGGTGGACTTGGGTAAAATTTCTTAGAACTAAGAATACAACAAATGACGTGTTCAACACCTTCTGCACTTAAGTACAAGCTGAGAAAGAACTAAAAATTCTTAAGGTCAAAAGTGACCATGGAGGAGAGTTTGAGAATGAGCCATTTGTAAAATTATGTGAAACACATGGAATTCTCCATGAGTTCTTTTTCCCTAGAACTCCATAACAAAATGAGGTTGTAGAAAGAAAGAACGGATCTTTACAAGAAATGGCTAGAACATTGATCCATGAAACTGACATGGCTAAGTACTTCTGGACAGAAGCTGTAAACACAACATGTTATATACAAAACAGAATCTACATAAGACTTATTCTGAACAAAACAACATATGAGTTATTCAAGGGAAGAAAACCAAGTATTGCTTACTTTCACCAATTTGGATGTACATGTTATATTCTGAATAACAAAGTCTATCTGACTAAATTTGATGCCAAGGTTCAGAAGTGTATCTTTTTTGGATACTCTAAAAGGTCAAAAGCATACAAAGTGTATAATTATGAAAACAATGTGATAGAGGAATCAATACACATCAGATTTGACGACAAAAATCCTGATAATAAAATGTCAGAGCTGGTTGAAAGTTTTGCAGAAATACAAGTATCAGAAGACTTACCAGAATCTACTCAAGTGTCTGAACCTGCCACAAATGTCCCAGAATCTATTGATACATCTGAAGTACCAGAGACTGATGCAATCCCAGAAGCAAATCCAGATGGTAACAGAAGAGGCCCATGATGATTCAGAAGAAGCAACCCAATCCAGAAGAACCTTCAAATACTAATAATCACATCCAGATGAGCTCATAATTGGAAGAAATGATAGTCCTCTAAGAACAAAATCAGCATTTCGAAATGAATCTATTTGGGACTTAAAATTCTGGCATGTGAGGACAAATGTTGTATACGATGTCAAGACACCAGAATGTCGAATACAATGTCAAGACTTCGTGACAACACAAATAACAATAAACAGCTTAAAGTAAATTATATAAATTAAATAACACAGAGTATTTGTTAACTCAGTTCGGTGCAACGTCACCTACATCTGGGGGCATCCAAGCTAGGAAGGAAATCCACTATAATAGTATTAGTTTGAAGTCGTATGTAAACAACCTCCGGTTTACAGCCTTCGCACCAAATCACTACCCGTGATATTTCTATCTAAGACTCTCCTAGATATGAGACCTCTCTCACTTCCTCTCAATCACACAACCCGTGATTACAAACAAGACAATCAAAAAGGAGACACACTCCAATAAACAGAATCCACTCTTGCATAAAATCTTATGAGTGATTCACAATTACAACTCAACTATCAGTTTAGCTCTAGCATCAAGATGATATGAGAGTGGCTCACAAACAACAAAGTACAGACTAAAACCCTAATTGACACTTTTACAAAATGCGGCTTTAGTAGTCTTCTTAGGTTTAGAGTCTTCCTTTAAATAGCCTGAGAATAGCTTGGACTTGACGAACAATTCGGGCTAAACAAAACAGCTGATCCAATACGGTCTTCATCACAATATTCAGGAAGCATATATACCGTTTCCTTAAATGTTTTGATATCCATTTAGGAAACACGATAAAGCATAAACTAGCCTTTCCTGCTTCTGAAAACACACGCTTCTTGGACCCAAGCACACATGAATCATATCTTCATAGAATCTTCAGTGATATCACACTTGAAACAAATCCTTCACGAATACAAAACAAGGCACACTACGATGTCGTACCAACATGTCAAGACATCTTGTCCAACATCTTGCTTGAACACTTGTTTTAACAAAATGCAGTCAAGCATAAAGCACAAACCTAACATGACTAATCTCTCTAGTTGAGCTTACCTCAATTGATGAAGCACTTGCAGATGATGGATGGATTGTGGCTATGCAAGAAGAGCTGAATCAGTTCTAAAGAAATGATGTTCTGGATCTAGTTGTCAAACCACCTCAGAAGAACATCATTGGAATAAAGTGGGTCTTCAGGAATAAACTCAACGAACAAGGAGAAGTAATCATGAACAAAGCTAGATTGGAAGCACAAGGCTACAACCAGCAGGGGTATGATAAGTTCCTTACTTTACCTAACATCATCTAGGCCATATATTTTATTTAGTGTCTGTATGTGTGCAAGATTTCAGTCAGATCCTAGAGAATCTCATTTAGCAGCTGTTAAGAGAATCTTCAGGTATCTGAAAGGAACAACTAATCTTGGAATTCTGTATAAGAAATCTCAGGATTATAAGCTAGTTGGATTCTGTGATGCTAATTATGTTGAGGATAGAATTGAAAGAAAATCCATCAGTGGAAATTGCCAATTCCTTGGTGAAAACTTGATATCCTGGGCTAGTAAGAGACAAAGCACTATTGCATTGTCCACAACAGAAGTAGAATACATATCAGCTGCAAGTTGTTGCACACAACTGCTCTGGATGAAACATCAGTTGGAAGACTATCAGATCAGTGTGAGTAATATCCCAGTTTACTGTGATAATACTGCTGTTATATGTCTATCTAAGAATCCAATTCTTCACTCTAGAGCAAAGCATATTGAGATAAAACATCATTTTATAAGAGATTATGTTTAAAACGGTGTTATAGACATACAATTCATTGATACAGATCATCAATGGACCGATATTTTTACAAAGCCATTGATTGTTGAAAGATTTGATTTTATTAAAAAGAACCTGAACATGCATTTTATCTCATAATGATACTTGTTCTTGAGTGATAACAAAGAATCTGAAAAAAGTTCAGAAGCTACTTTAGTTAAAGTCTCCTTGAGCACTTATAACAAAGGATTTAGTTTTCTTTATGTTTCTTAGTTTATTTTATCTACAACTCTATCTAAAATATATTGTAAGTTGATATGAATAGTACTTATCTATTCTTATAATATATTTAAGTTTTTCTTCTCTTCTCTGTTATGTTTTTGTCTCTGATTTTATCACTTGCATACATTGTTAAATCTGTTTAACTTGCATAAATTTTTGTTGATGACAAAAGGGGAAGTATAATAGAGTATTTGAACATTGAGCCTTATCAGAAGCTAAGGAACTTTTTATTTTTGAATAATGTTATAAAATTAAAAAAGAAATAAATATTGAGCTTAAATGTTAGTCTTATCAGAACTGATGGGATATCAGACTGGTCTTAATCGGAGCTTGCAAACCTTTGTGTGATCAAAGTCTGATGTCTTGATGGGTATCAGATTGGACTTAATCGGGGATTACAAACCTCTGTGTGATCAATCTGATATCTTGTTGATGTTCTGATATGCTTTATTGATTATTTGTTCTGATGCACACAAGAGTGACTGAAAATGAATTTAATTAACTGGGAATAGGACTTAAGGGGAACTTGCAAACCTCACCTTAATTGTCTATCACAGACTCAGGGGGAGCTTGCAAACCTCATACCTTGAAGTCTAACTGTTAATTAGATTAACGACAATTGTTCAAAATGTTGAGTATTTTGAAGTTGGCTGCATGTTTTAGCAAATGCAATGAGTTCAATGGAAGCATCTCCATGTGTATTACAAGTCTTCAGTTGCAAGAAATCGCATTTGAAGAAGTTCAGAAGCTGTTTTTCCCTTCAGAAGCTGAATGCTCCTTCAGACGCAGGAACAGTACTTCAGAAGCTGAAATCCTTCAGACGTGCTACAGTGCATCAGACGCACTATTCATTCCATTGACCCGCGTTGACTTCTTCAGAAGTTGGGTGTTTTTGAGTTATTTCTGTGCGAATCTTTGCGAGATTTATCATGGAATTATTATGGATGAATTGTTCTACAATGCTGATTGAATTGGTGAAGATCTTATGAAGATTTGGCTCGTGTTTATGAAGTTCATATTTTCTGAAGCAATCTTGTAGAAGATACATTGACAAATTATTTGTTTCCTGATTGAGCCATTCTTATTTCAGAAACATATCTTTGCAGAAGATTGAATTCAAATTTAAGAGTTGGTGAAAGCTTATAAAAGGAGATGTTCTGCCATTGTTCAAGACTTACGAAATTTAGAGTTTTAATCAGAGAATTGAGTCTTTGTGTTTAAACTTAGAGTTTTATTTGTACACCACTCAAACTGAGTTGGTTTAGGTTTGATTGAGTTGTAAATTCATTCTAAGCCTTTAGGTACGAATGAAGTTTTTGTCTTGTTGAAGTGTGTTCTTCAAAACTGGGTAATTTGTTCAGAAGCTGAGTTGTAACTGGGTAGTTACTTGGATAGGAAGTTAGGAGTTTCTAATACTCAAGGAGTTGGGTAGAAATCATACTAGGAGGAGATTGATTGCTTAGGCTGGGAACTGGGGGTCAGTGTCTGAGTCTTAAGGATTAATTCCTATAGTGGATTTCCTTTCTGGATTGGTATCCTCCAGACGTAGGTGGCATTTGCACCGAACTGGGTTAACAAATATCTGTGCCCTTTTATATTTCTGCACTTTATAATTGCTTCTAAATTGGATTTTTATTGTACTCTGTTTTTTACAAAACCGTGCCCTGTTTTATTGTCCTGATAAGTTCAAGCCAGAATTTCAATTGGCATCAGAGCAGTCACCTTGCCTGTGATTGGGTGAGCTCCAGGGAAGTGTTTTCAGGCAAGCATGGACAGAGAGGGAAGTTATGTCAACAGACCACCTTTGTTGGATGGCACGAATTATGAGTACTGGAAGTCCAAGATGTGTGCTTTTCTAAAATCAATTGACAGCAGAACTTGGAAGGTTGTGCTCAAAGGCTGGGATCATCCAGTGGTTTTAGACAAAGATGGGAACAAAATTGAGATTCTAAAACCAGAAGAAGAGTGGACAAAGGCTGAAGATGACCTGTCACTGGGAAACTCCAAAGCCCTGAATGCAATTTTCAATGGTGTTGATATGAACATGTTCAGACTCATCAAGCAGTGCACTGTTGCAAAGGATGCGTGGGAAATTCTGAAAACCACTCATGAAGTCAAGATGAGAACCAGTTACTAACCACTAAGTTTGAGAACCTGAAGATGATGGAGGATGAAAACATTCAGGATTTCTACATGAATGTGCTGGACATGGCAAATTCCATTGAGTCTCTTGGGGAGAAGATGTCAGATGAGAAAATAGTGAGAAAAATTCTCAGGTAACTTCCCAGAAGGTTTGACATGAAGGTTACAGCTATAGAGGAAGCTCATGACATCACCATCATGAAGGTTGAGGAGCTGATTGGGTCATTGCTGAACTTTGAGACTGCTTTTTGTAAACAGCCTGAGAAGAAAGGGAAAAGAGTAGCTTTTGCAGTCAATTCTCATGGTGATGATCAACAAGAGTCTGATGAGGATGATAGTGATTTATCAGAAGCTCTAGTGTTGCTGGGAAAACAATTCAACAAAATTCTGAAGAAGGTTGACAGAAAATCCAAAACCAAAGGTCAGAATTTCAGATTCAACAACAAGAAGCAACAAACTGATGAGAAGAAGACCAAGTCTGAGGAGAAAAGTAATCAAGCTAAAGGTGTGCAGTGCTTTGAGTGTGAGGGTTATGGACATATCAAGTCAGAATGTCCTACTTTTCTTAAGAAGCAGAAGAAGAGCCTAGCTGTTACATTGTCTGATGATGATTCTGAAGAAGATGCTGCAAGTGAATCAGCTAAGTTTGATACAAGTCTGATGGTTAAGTTATTATCTTAGAAGTCAGTAGCTAATTCTAAGACTGAAGCAATTTTAGAGTCTGAGACTTTTTCAGAGTCTGACTCAAAGTCTGAAGCTTCATCTGTGTCTGAAGCTGTTAAAACCTCATATGATGAACTGGCTGACAACTACAGGAAGCTATACACCAGAAGTGCAGAAGTGTGCAAGCAAGTTCTGGATCAGAAGGAGACTATATGTCAACTTGAGGCTGAGAAAGGTGAACTTTTGATGCAAAATTCAGAACTGAAAGAAGAAGTTAGCCAACTAAATTCCCAACTTGAGAATATGAAAAAGTAGGTCAGAATGATGAATACTGCTACTGATGTGCTGGATGAGATCCTGGAGAATCAGAAACAAGGAAAAACTGGTTTAGGCTTTGTTGATCAAACTCAGAACCCCAAACAGATGATTTTAGTTAAAAAGTTTGTTCCTGCTACTAAGACTTTTGATTCTATGATTGGGACATCTAAGATGAGACCTCAGAAGCAAGCTCAGATGCAAGGTCAGAAGCAAGCCCAGATGCAAGGTCAGAAGCAAGTTCAGATGCTACCTCAGAAGCAACCCCAGAAATTTTACAGAAACAAAAGAAGAAATCATCCATGGATCTGTCATCATTGTGGAAAGAAAGGGCATATCAAACCATTATGCTTCAAACTATATGGCTATCCTGAACATTTTCAGTATAGAAGAGTGGAACCAATTACTACCAGAAATTATGTTCAGAAGGTGTGGAAGCCTAAAGTTCAGAATGTTGGCCTTATAGCTCATACCTCTTTGAGAGCCACTTCTAAAGAAGACTGGTATTTTGATAGTGGTTGTTCAAGACATATGACTGGTGTTAAGAAGCTGCTGAGTAATATAAGACCTTATTCCAGAAGCTATGTGACATTTGGAGATGGAGCAAAAGGTGAGATTCTGGGTATTGGTGATTTAATCAGTGAAGGTTTGCCTAGACTTAATGATGTGTTATTGGTGAAAGGATTAACTTCTAATCTGATCAGTATTAGCCAGCTTTGTGATCAAGACTTGAAGGTGAATTTCAACAAAGAAGAATGTGTGGTAACTGATCAAGAAAACAAGGTTCTGATGAGAGGCAGCAGATCCAAAGATAACTGCTATTTATGGGTGTCTGAAGAAGAAAGAAGCCTGACTTCTTGTCTCATGAGTTTAGAAGAAGAAGTCAGACTCTGGCACCAAAAACTGGGACATTTGCATCTGAAAGGCATGAAGAAAATCCTGAGTACTGAAGCTATTAGAGGTATACCTAATCTGAAGATCAATGAGGACAGTGTTTGTGGTGATTGTCAAATTGGAAAACAAACAAGAAAGTCTCATCCCAGATTAGTACGCCAGGTAACTACTAAAGTACTAGAACTTTTACATATGGATTTAATGGGGACTATGCAAGTTGAGAGTATTGGAGGTAAAAGATATGCATTTGTTATGGTTGATGACTTTTCAAGATTCACATGGGTTAGCTTTATAAAAGAGAAGTCAGATTCATTTGAAGTATTTAGAGACTTATGCATTCAGTTACAAAGAGAGAAGGACTGTGGAATTGTCAGAATCAGAAGTGATCATGGCAAGGAATTTGAAAACAAGAGATTTTTAGAATTCTGTGCTTCTGAAGGAGTAAAACATGAGTTTTCTGCACCAATAACACCTCAGTAAAATGGTGTTGTTGAGAGGAAGAATAGGACATTAGCTGAGTCTACAAGAGTTATGTTGCATGCAAAGAGGTTACCATACATGTTCTGGGCTGAAGCAATGAACACAGCATGTTACATACTTAATAGAGTAACTTTGAAGAAGGGAACATGATCTACTCTATATGAACTATGGAAAGGAAGGAAGCCTACAGTGAAATATTTTCATGTGTTTGGGAGCAGATGCTATATTCTGGCTGATAGAGAAAACAGGAGAAAGTTTGATCCTAAGTCTGATGAAGGGATATTTCTGGGTTATTCAGTGAACAACAGAGCTTATAGGGTGTTCAATTCTAGAACCAAGGTTGTGATGGAGTCCATAAATGTTGTGATTGATGACCTGTCTGCAGAGAAAGAAAGAGATGAGCCTGAAGTAGTTCTTGAGTCTGAAGCATCCGAAGAACAACTGTCAGAAGCAGAAAATCATCCAGAGTCTGAAGAAGCAGAAGTGCATCCAGATCATGTTCCTACTAGTAAAGGGCCATCAATTAGAGTTTTGAAGGATCATCCTAGAGACTTAATCATTGGAAGCTTGGATCAAGGAGTCAGAACAAGAAGATCAGACTCAGCTGCCACTGATTCATGTTTTGTGTCAAAGTTTGAACCTAAAAATGTGAAAGAAACCCTAACTGATGAATTTTGAATTGAAGCAATGCAAGATGAGTTGAATCAATGCAAAAGAAGTGAAGTGTGGGATCTTGTTCCAAGACCAGAAGGTTTAAATGTGATTGGCACTAAATGGATTTACAAGAATAAAACAGATGAAAATGGTATTGTGGTCAGAAACAAGGCAAGGTTAGTTGCTCAAGGTTATTCTCAAGTAGAGGGACTTGATTTTGATGAAACCTTTGCACCTGTGGCCAGACTAGAGTCCATAAGATTACTGTTGGGAGTATCCTGCATTCTGAAGTTCAAACTATTCCAGATGGATGTGAAGAGTGCATTTCTGAATGGCTATCTTCAAGAAGAGGTTTATGTTGAACAGCCTAAAGGTTTTGTGGATCCAAAATTTCCAGATCATGTTTACAAGTTAAAGAAGGCTTTGTATGGATTGGAGCAAGCACCTAGAGCATGGTATGAAAAGCTTACTCAATTTCTTGTGACTCAAGGATACAGAAAAGGAGGTTCTGATAAAACATTATTTGTGAAGGATGAACATGGAAGTCTGATGATTGCTCAAATCTATGTTGATGACATAGTGTTTGGTGCGATGTCACAGAATATGGTTCAATTGTTTGTTCAGCAGATGCAATCTGAATTTGAAATGAACTTAGTTGGTGAACTGACATACTTTCTTGGATTGTAAGTCAAGCAAATGGAAGACACAATTTTCATTTCTCAGAGTAAATATGCCAAGAATATTGTGAAGAAATTTGGAATGGAAACTGCTAGTCATAAGAGGACACCTGCTGCTACTCATATGAAATTAACTAAAGATGAACATGGAGTTTCAGTTGATCAAAGTCAATACAGAAGTATGATAGGGAGCTTATTGTACTTAACTGCAAGCAGACCTGATATAACTTTTGTTGTTGGAGTATGTGCAAGATATCAAGCTGATCCTAAAATGAGTCATTTGACTCAGGTGAAGAGAATTCTGAAGTATGTGAACAACACAAGTGATTATGGAATCATGTACTCACATAGTTCAAGTTCTGAATTGCTGGGTTATTGTGATGCTGACTGGGATGGAAGTGCAGATGACAGGAAAAGCACTTCAGGAGGTTGTTTCTTTCTAGGAAATAATTTAATTTCATGGTTCAGCAAGAAACAAAATTGTGTGTCACTGTCTACAGCTGAAGCTGAATACATAGCTGCTGGGAGTAGTTGTTCACAGTTGGTATGGATGAAGCAGATGCTGGAAGAGTATAACATTGAACAAGGAACTATGGCACTATATTGTGATAACCTCAGTGCAATTAACATTTCTAAGAACCCTATACAGCACAGCAGAACTAAACACATAGATATCAGACATCACTTTATCAGAAATCTGGTGGAAGAAAAGATTGTTCAGCTAGAACATGTGGATACTGAGAACCAAATTGCTGATATTTTCACAAAAGCCTTGGATGCTAAACAGTTTGAGAATCTGAGAAGAAAGTTGGGTGTGTGTCTGTATGAAGACTTATAGCAATTACTGCAAACTGGATGTGAGGAAGATAGAGTACCTGCCAGTATTGCACATGCTAAGTGTGATCCTGAACCTGAGTCTGAGTCTGATACTGGGACTGATTCTGAAGATTTTTGTTTTGTTTTTATTCCCTATGTGATGATGGTTTGTCATAATTTTGTGGCTAAAAAGGGGGAGAAAAACCTTTGTTTAAGTTCAGACTGGAGTTGCTCAGAGTGTGTTTCCTCAGAAGGTACTATGTTTCAGAAGCTGACTTGGTTTGATCAGAAGCTGACAGAATTTCTCAGAATTCAGATGCATTACATCAAGAACTGTGAAGATATACTTGAGGGGGAGTATGTGTCTCAGGGGGAGTATATGATTGTTGTTGAGTTTTTTGGTGTTGGCTGCATGTTTTGGCAAATCCAATGTGTTGAATAGAAGCATCTCCATGTTTAGAACAAGTCTTCAGTTGCAAGAAACTTGATTTGAAGCTGTTCAGAAGCTCTTTTGCCCTTCAGAAGCTGAAAGTTACTTCAGAAGCTGAAATGTGCTTCTGAAACATCAGACGCACTGTAGCCCGCGTTGACTTTTGTTGACTTCTTCAGAAGCTGCATTTTTTTCAAGTTATTTCTGCGTGAATCTTGGCGAGATTTATCAAGGATTTATCCACGCATATTGCTTCTAGAATGCTGGTTGATTTGGTGAAGATTTTATGAAGATTTGGTTCAGTTTTATGAAGTTCGTATTTTTCTGCAGAATCTTTATAAAGATACAATGCTGGTTTATTTGCTTGCTTATTGGATGATTCATAATTCAGAAACAAATCATGTGCAGAAGATTGGAATCTAATTTATGCTGATTGCTGAAGGCTATATAAGGAGTGCTTTGCAGCTATTCAAGAGACAGGGGAATTAGAGAGTCTTTATTCAGAAATAGAGTCTTAGTGTGTAAGCTTTTTAGCTTTGTTTGTGCACCACTCTATTGAGTTGGTTTAGGTGTTTTGAGTTGTAATCACTCTAAGCCTGTAGGTACGAGTGCAGGTCATGTATTGAAGAGTGTTCTTCAAAACTGGGTAATTTGTTCAGAACTGGGTTAGTTCAGGTTTGTTTAAGTAACTGGGCTGTTACTTGAATAGGAAGTTATTGGACTCTAATACTCAACGTGTTGGGTAGAAATCAAGCTAGGTGGAGATTGATTGCTTAGGATAGGAACTGGGGGTCAGTGTCTGAGTCTTAAGGATTAATTCCAATAGTGGATTTCCTTCCTAGATTGGTATCCCCCAGAGTAGGAGGTGTTTACTCCGAACTGGGTTAACAAACCTGTGTGTTCTTTTTATTTCCTGCACTTTTAATTTCTGCTGATTATCTGTTGTTAATTGTGCTAAGTTTAGTTCAGAACCTGTTTGGTTCAGAACCTGTTAACTCCTAACTAGTTGCTAAGCCAGTGTCATACCCCATTTTTTGACTCATATTTTTCTTTGTTTTATCTTTTGTTATTTCATCATTTATTACTATTTATTATTTCATTTTTGTTATTGGATTTTATTTACACTTTTCACCATTAGCATTACTATCATTTTTTATTAAATATTATCATTGTCATCATTGTTATTATATTTTTCATTTAATAATATCATTATTATCTTTTATTATTAATGTTTTATTATCATTATTTCTAATTACTAATATTATTAACCTTTTTCATCATTTTATTATTTCCATCTTTATTACTATTATCACTACTTTTTTGTTTCCATCATCACTTTCATTATTGCCATTACTTTTTATTATTTTTGGTTTTTTATTTTATTCCAAAGAAAATACAAAAATTCAAAAAAAGGGGAGTTCGCACTGCGAAGTTGCCTTCGCACTGCGAACTTGCCTTCGCACTGCGAACTCTGCGAAATTTCTGCAGAATTTTTATTTTTTGATTTATCTTGCTTTTGTTTTCATTTTAGTTATTGTTATTATTATCTATTATTGTTATGATCATCCATTGTGGCTGATTGACTGCACAAAGCAAGGATTAAGATGTGACATTAAAGGTAAAGGTAAGAAGGATTTTCATCCAACCTAGCATGTGCCCAAGCAAATTGGCTGCCCTTGGTCAGCTCTTGTCCCTCCCAATTGACCTATCATCCAACCTGAGCATGCCAGCCAGCTGCTTGATCCCTTTCCTTCCTTCTTTCCCCACCAAAACCAGTCAAACTTAAGTGGTTTTGCTTGCAAAAAAGCTGTTTGGTGTGCCCTGTTTTCAGCTGGATTTCTCCTCCCACACACCAGCCCACATGCTCTTTTTGCTTCCCCCAATCTCTCTGTACATGGCAGTACACGTTTCCTTGCTTGACCTTCCATGATTGCAAGGATTGATCCCAAGAATCACCCAAATTGCAGCTGCCCTGTTTTTCAGTTTTTTTTCTCATCATTGCCTTCTAGAATCAGCTGCATTTGTGGCTGAAATCAGTCAAGGTCTTGACCCTTGGCACAAGGCAAATCAACTTCTATCCTTTAGCATTAAATGCAAAGCAATTTAGCCTGGATTTAGCCCACAAATCAGCTAGGTTCTAGAGATTTTCCATCATTGCATAGATTTGGTTTTTGGCCTATAAAAGGGAATGCAAGGCATAACACCAATACACACATCCATTACCAGTCATATACACCAATACACACATCCATTACCAGTCATATACATTCAATACACACGAAATTTACACCAAAAACCATTACATTGCAGCATTGAGAGAGTAGCAAAACAGTTCATACTCAAAGCAAAAATCAATTAGAGTTGTTTGTCCATAACCTCTAATCAATCAAGCAAGCCACTTCCTATCTCTTGCACAAGCATTGCTAGGAGTTCTGTAAGTGTTCTATAATCTTTATCTTTCATTTTGAATAGCTGTTTGCATCATTTGCATTGATTAATTTCATTTTGTACAAAAACCCCTTTTGAAACTCAAAAGGAATCTCAAATTGGCAAATCATTAAAACTGAGTTGTTACACTCCTTTTCTTCCAAATTTGCAAAGCTTTTTAACCCCCCTTAGGTTCTGAAGCTTGCTCAGGAGCAGTTTCTGAACTTCTGTTCAGAAACAGCTTCTGAGTTCAAATTTTCGCATACTTCGCAGAGCAAAGTATTGTTCGCAGTGCGACCACATCAAAACCTGACTTCGCAGAGCCAAGTTCTGGTTGCTCTGCGAAGTATGTGAAATTCAGAACATGACTCAGCCTTCAAAGGGTCAAATTTGTGGGGTTCCAACCCTTGATTCAGAACCTAAAGAGGGTTAAAATTCATTTTTGATCAAACCATATCCATAATATTGCATGTCTTTGGAAATTTCACAAGTTCGTACGATTAATTTTGAGTAACTTGCAAAACAAGTTACGTTCTTAACTTTCAAAAATCAAGCTTGAGCAATAAGCTAAGTTCTTTATTTCCAAAACCAAACTTGAACAACAACGTTGTTCATGATTTTCAATCCAAACACGAACTTGAGCCGAGCTTGCTCACTCTTTTTTAAACCAAACTCAAATCGAGCCGAACTTGTGCACTTTCCAAATTTCATGCATGTTTTTATGATTTTTGTTCATCTTTCAAACTTGAACAAACACTTGTTCTTGAGTTTCAATAACTTAAGTCACAAGTGATGTTCATGATTTACAATAAACTCGAACAACAAATTTGTTCGTGATTTCCTTTTTTACAACTTTTCTTTAAGTGTTTTGTCCCTTTGAGATTATCTTTGAATTTCAACGAACCAAAACTTGAATGAAAAAGGAATGGCTTGACGTATGTCTCCCCAAACCTCGATTGCACGAATGCGTGATGTATGTCTCGTCGTTCGGGTAATCGTCATTCCACCTTCGACGCGTCTAGCACGCTTAACCTTTCTTTGGTCCCCCGTGACCATTTTGAACTTTTCTTGGCCCTCATGGTCAATCCGAACCTTTCGCGCCTTTGCGCGTTTATCTTTAACCTTTTACGCCTTGTGCGAGTTTATCGCCTTCATGTGCGTTTATCTTTAAAACTTTTACGCCTTGTGCGAGTTCATCGCCTTCATGTGCGTCCGTCCTTTTATCTTTAAAACTTTTACGCCTTGTGCGAGTTTATCGCCTTCATGTGCGTTTATCTTTTCAACTTTTACGCCTTGTGCGAGTTCATCGCCTTAATGTGCGTTCGTTCTTTTTATCTTTAACTTTTACGCCTTGTGCGAGTTCATCGCCTTAATGTGCGTTCGTCTCTTTCATCATTTAAACGTTTTACGCCTCTGTGCGTCTTCAAATCTTTTTTAATTAAAATGAACCAACACACAAATTTTTTCTACCAAAGAACTACGTACGCTTTGAATTCTCCGACTACCGGGAGATACGTAGGAGCAAGATCGTCATCTTGTCAAGCCCGTTAATAAAAACTTTCTTTTTTTCCCTTCGTTGTATTTTAACTTCTTTTTTTCCCTTCATATCATATTTTCTTTTTCCCTTTTTATATATTCAAACACGCAAGAAAAACTTCGAAAACATTTTAAGCCTAAGCCGACTAAGAGGTTCCCGTTGAGTACAACAGATGTGAGGGGTGCTAATACCTTCCCCTCACATAATCGACTCTCGAACCTAAAATCTCTTTTTTTCAAGGTAATTTCGAACTTTTTTCCTTTTCTCCCCGAAAAATTAAAAGTTCAGTCGTGATTTAAAATTAGTGATTCAACGCTTCCCAATAGCTTGATATTCGAAATTCGACGCGACAGCCAGAAATTTCAATTGTTATTTACCTTAGTGTGAAGTTTTCAGTTTCAGAAGTTACTTGTCTCAGAAGTTACTGCAGTTCAAAATTAAGGGGGAGTAATGTTGAATGCTGAGTTGCAGGGGGAGAGTTGTGAACTGAAGCTGGTGTGTTTGTGAAGCTTCAAAAGTGTTTGTGATGATCAGAAACTATCAGGAGTTGATCAGTAGCTGCTTTATGTGTGCTTCAGAAGTTGAGAATATCAGATGCTGATATGTTGTGAAGAACTGAAGCTGTTTTGTGCTTTTCATGGTTAATCATAGCTGAATCCGCTGCTTATCTCTATGATATGATTAATATTGTTGAGTTCTTCATTGCTGAGTTAGTTTTATGTTGATTTGAAGAAATTGGTTTTGTGAAACATTGATTTTAGCCAAAAATTTGCCAAAGGGGGAGATTGTTGAGTATTTTGAAGTTGGCTGCATGTTTTGGCAAATGCAATGAGTTCAATGGAAGCATCTCCATGTGTATTACAAGTCTTCAGTTGTAAGAAATCACATTTGAAGAAGTTCAGAAGCTGTTTTGCCCTTCAGAAGCTGAATGCTCCTTCAGACGCAGGAACAGTACTTCAGAAGCTGAAATCCTTCAGACGCGCTACAGTGCATCAGACACACTATTCATTCCATTGACCCGCGTTGACTTCTTCAGAAGCTGGGTGTTTTTGAGTTATTTCTGTGCGAATCTTTGCGAGATTTATCATGGAATTATCATGGAAGAATTGTTCTACAATCATCTTATGAAGATTTGGCTCGTGTTTATGAAGTTCATATTTTCTGAAGCAATCTTGTAGAAGATACATTGACGAATTATTTGTTTCCTGATTGAGCCATTCTTATTTCAGAAACATATCTTTGCAGAAGATTGAATTCAAATTTAAGAGTTGGTTAAAGCTTATAAAAGGAGATGTTCTGCCATTGTTCAAGACTTACGAAATTTAGAGTTTTAATCAGAGAATTGAGTCTTTGTGTTTAAACTTAGAGTTTTATTTGTACACCACTCAAACTGAGTTGGTTTAGGTTTGATTGAGTTGTAAATTCATTCTAAGCCTTTAGGTACGAATGAAGTTTTTGTCTTGTTGAAGTGTGTTCTTCAAAACTGGGTAATTTGTTCAGAAGCTGAGTTGTAACTGGGTAGTTACTTGGATAGGAAGTTAGGAGTTTCTAATACTCAAGGAGTTGGGTAGAAATCATACTAGGGGGAGATTGATTGCTTAGGCTGGGAACTGGGGGTCAGTGTCTGAGTCTTAAGGATTAATTCCTATAGTGGATTTCCTTCCTGGATTGGTATCCTCCAGACGTAGGTGGCATTTGCACCGAACTGGGTTAACAAATATATGTGCCCTTTTATATTTCTGCACTTTATAATTGCTTCTGAACTGGATTTTTATTGTACTCTGTTTTTTGCAAAACCATGCCCTATTTTATTGTCCCGATAAGTTCAAGCCAGAATTTCACAAAATACTCATGTTTGTCATCATCAAAAAGAGGGAGATTGTTGGAACAAGAAGAGTCTTGTACAATTCCTCTAAGATTTTGATGATAACAAAGTATTGAAGAACAATTGGAAGGTCAACCAGAAGTCAACGTCCTAAGAAGACGGGTGCCACACAGATTCTGGTGAGTTACCTTAACAGACTCTGTGATGATCATCAAACTCAGAAGCAGACACTACAAACTTCTTCTGTCTATGTGCACATTCAGACAAAGGACATCAAGAACAAAGAGAATGCAACATATAATTCTACTTTCTGCAAAGGAAAATTCAAAGACCATTTAACGAGATTATCCTTATCAGGCAAAGGGCCAACGTTCTTGATTAAAGCTTCTCAACGACTTTATCTGCACTGACACTCTTCTCCAACATCTCTCAAATCCCTGCCTATAAAAGGAGCTGAAGACCATGAAGAAAATTAACAAGACTCTGCTATTCAACTGTGTCATTACTCTGTCAAGATCATAAAGCGCAAAACACTTAAGATTTTTGTATTCCAGTTTATATCTTAGAAATCCTAGAGTTGTAAGAGAGTATGTTTATTTGTTCATATACACTAAACATTGTTAAATCAAGTGTAGAACAAATTAGAAGTCTCATCTTATGAAGCTTGAGGTATAAGTCTCTTGGTGAAACCTTGAGCAACTTGAAGTCTTTTAGGTGTGTCCTTAGAGCATTGGAAGTCTCTTGTCTGCGTGCTTGAACACTTGTAAGTCTCTTGGAGTTGTCCTTGAGCAAGGAAGTCTTTACGAGAGTCCTAGAGCAGGAAGTGTTAAGCAGGTGTGCTTAAGCAATGAAGTCTTTAGGAAGAGTCTTAGAGCAGGAAGTCTTGAGCAGGTGTGCTTGAGCATAGGAAAGTCTCTTGGAAGTGTCCTTGAGCAATTTGTAATCCTGAGTGATTATAGTGAAATCCCTTGGAAGTGCAAGGGGACTGGACTACTCCTGGGTTGTAGGAGAAACCAGTATTAAAATTGCTTTGTATCGGCTTTTTTTTATCTCTCTCTCTCTCTCTATATATATATATATGTTTCTGTACTTTATCCACTGCACTCAGACTCTGTATCGGAATCTGTACACGTCAGATTCTGAACACTTTTTAACACTTAGAAAAAGACAGCCAACACAATTCAACCCCCTCTTCTTGTGTTTTTTCACCTTCAAAATATGTGTAACTATTACTAGATTACCCTTAATAAAATACTATATATTTAATGTTAATTTTTCATATACCAAGTCAAATTGGTTGTATTAATAAGAAATATATTTGGAAAAAGAGTAAATAATGCATCTAAGAATTTGTATATGATCTTATATTTAGAGACAAAACTTTTTTGTAAACTACTATTATAAAAAGTGACGAAGGGAGTAAAAATAAAGACATGCAAACTTATAATCTTGGTCAGTTTGGATGTATGTCATTATAGAGTTTGTAAATGTTATGGATACTCTATTTTCAACACTCATTTTTTATTGGATGAAACCAATATATGACCAATTCCTAAAATGTGAGATCCACGATGATTTAAACTAATAAAAAAAATGAGTGTTTAAGATAACATTGAAAAGAGAGTGTTGATGTCACTTTTTATCTTTATATTAATATATATTCTGCGCCCTTGACCAGACATTATGGGAAAATCTAAGAGCATCCACATTCATGTCACCCATATGAATGGTATAAATGGGTCTTACTTAATTCTTTATAATATTTAACACTTTCCAATTATTTAAACCAATCAACTACATTTTCTGAATATTCATACCATTCATCAAAAACTCTAAATAGGTCTCACTAAACCCCACAACACACAACACAATTATATTTTATATTAATATATAGCACCTTCTGAGATGATAATTAATTTTAAATTAATTTATAAATTCGGCAAATCACAACGCTACATTAGACCACCTACAATGGTGGTGTTGAATGCCTCATTCAACTGTGTTATGCCTTGCAATGGTAAAAAATCAAGTGTTGAAAGAGTCCAGTCAGCATTGGTGTGTTGAAACCATTCAACTGTGTTGAATTGCCTCGCCCAGGACACGTGGCCGCATGCCACTGGCCAACATCAGGCGCGTGTGCAACACGCGGGGACAAGGGGCGTGGCTGTCAGAATGGAAGAGAGAGAAGACTGGTTTTTTAATAAAGCAGGACGCGTGGCGTTTGCTGATTGGTTCGCTGGATTTTTATTATCTTAATAATTTAAACTCAATTATTTCATTGTAAATTAATTTAAAAAAAAAAAAAAAAATTACCAAAATTCATGATTTTTTTTCCTCTATAAATAGAGACTTGGTTCATTTGATTTGGACACAGAAAAAAAAACCAAGTTTTTCAGTATCCTAATCTTGTTACTATCCTTCTATTACCTATCCTTTTGAAGTTTTAAACTTGTTGTTAGTGAAATGGATCCAAATAATAACAATTTCAACACCCAGAATTCTTCTAGTTACCCATTTAGCTACCAAAATCCCAACAATTATCAAAATCCAAATCAATTTCCAAACCAACGTCCTCAAAACATGCATAATTTTGGATTTGCACCAAATTTCAACCACCCATCCTCTGTTCCAAACTTTAATCCATATTATGGATCTATGATGGGATATCCATCTCAAACACCCCCTTTTGGTGGTTATATGCCAATGGGAAATGAAAACTTTCCGAGTGTTGGTGCACCTGAATTTCCTGAATTTTCAACACAAATGACTCTTGGTGGCATGACAAGTGGTAACGAAGTCACTCCAATTCCAGAGGATTCAACTCCTAAGAGCAAGAAAGCCCAGCAACCAGCATGGAGCACTGAACAAAATTTGGTGCTAATTAGTGGGTGGATTAAATATGGAACAAGCAGTGTTGTTGGGAGAAATCAGAAAGGTGAAACATATTGGGGTAAAATTGCTGAGTATTGTAATGAGCATTGCTCATTCGATCATCCGCGGGATGGTGTTGCATGCCGAAACCGTTTTAATTATATGAACAAAATACTGAATAAATGGATTGGCGCTTATGAAAGCGCTCAGCGTATGCAACGAAGCGGTTGGTCGGAGAATGATATTTTGGCAAAAGCCCAGGAATTATACGCGAGTGGGAAGAATATTCACTTTACTTTAATGGCAGAATGGCACGCTGCCTTGGAGGTGGTGGATAAAGAGTGGGCTGAATTCAAACAATTCAAGGAGAAAGAGCTTGAACAATTGGACAAGATAGCGTCGGTGCAACAGGAGGCTAATAAATTGATGAAAGAAAAGACTCATGCTAAAAAAATGAAAATGTATCTAAAACTAAGTTCCGAGGAGAATCTCGATGATCGGAAGCAAAAGTTGTTGGATATGTTGAGCCAAGAGCTGTTTGATAATTAATTTCAATCAAATTGTATGTGGCTTTTGGCTGTAATGTATGAGTTATTGTGTAATTTCAATCAAATTGTGGCTGTAATGAAATTGTCCGTTGATTAATTTCAATCAAGTAATTTCAATCAAATTTCAATCAAGTCCCCACTGTTTGCTTTAATAATTGTCCGTGACTTTTGGCTTATCTGTTTGGAATCCGAATCCTTATCTGTCTGGAATCCAAATCCAAATCCTTATCTGTCCGTGACTTTTGGCTTTCATAATTTACTTTCAATCAAGTCCCCACTGTTTGCTTTAATAATTGTCTGTGACTTTTGGCTTATCTGTTTGGAATCCGAATCCTTATCTGTCTGGAATCCGAATCCAAATCCTTATCTGTCCGTGACTTTTGGCTTTCATAATTTACTTTCAATCAAGTCCCCACTGTTTGCTTTAATAATTGTCTGTGACTTTTGGCTTATCTGTTTGGAATCCGAATCCTTATCTGTCTGGAATCCGAATCCAAATCCTTATCTGTCCGTGACTTTTGGCTTTCATAATTTACTTTCAATCAAGTCCCCACTGTTTGCTTTAATAATTGTCTGTGACTTTTGGCTTATCTGTTTGGAATCCGAATCCTTATCTGTCTGGAATCCGAATCCAAATCCTTATCTGTCCGTGACTTTTGGCTTTCATAATTTACTTTCAATCAAGTCCCCACTGTTTGCTTTTCACCCAATCCTTATCTAAGTATTAACTCAATACAATAACTTATTTCGATTCCGTCAATGTCCACCACTTAATGTACTTGTATATAAGGACTCATAGATACATACATTGAATCACCAATATCCCAAATCTCATTCAATCAACTTCAAAATATCACAAAAAACTATTAATGGATCCATCAGAATATCCTTTTGATATCGCAGCCTACAAACGAAAATGTGAAATGGAAGAAACTTATATGGCCAGGCGATTCAGAGAGCGTCGAAACAAAATATTGGAAGATAGTGCACCTCGTAGTAGAAAATATCTCAATAGAGATCATGCAGCGGCAAACCAAAGACTAATTGACGACTACTTTGCCGATGAGCCTACATATGACGATGCAATGTTTCGTCGTCGGTACCGGATGCAAAAACATGTTTTCCTTCGAATCGTTGGGGACCTTTCAAGTAGTGATAACTACTTCACCCAACGAGTTGATGCAACCAATAAAGAAGGTATATCACCGTTAGCAAAATGTACCACAGCAATGCGAATGCTAGCATATGGTGTGGCAGCAGATGCGGTCGATGAATACATCAAAATAGGAGGTACTACAGCATTGGAGTGCGTACGTAGATTCTGTAAAGGAATCATACGATTGTATGAGCAAGAGTACCTGAGAGCACCAACCCAAGATGATCTGCAAAGAATACTACATGTAAGTGAAATGCGGGGGTTCCCAGGGATGATCGGGAGTATTGATTGCATGCACTGGGAGTGGAAAAATTGTCCTAAAGCATGGGAAGGTCAATTTGCTAGGGGGGATAAGGGAACCACCACAGTTATTCTTGAAGCAGTTGCATCTCATGATCTATGGATTTGGCATGCCTTTTTTGGATGTCCGGGAACGTTGAACGATATAAACGTTCTAGACCGGTCACCAGTGTTTGATGATGTGGAACAAGGAAAGGCTCCAATTGTGAATTTTTTTGTGAATCAACGTCCCTATAACATGGCATACTATCTAGCTGATGGTATCTACCCTTCTTATCCAACTTTCGTCAAATCGATCAGACTTCCTCAAAGTGAACCCGATAAGTTATTTGCAAAAGTTCAGGAGGGATGTCGGAAGGACATCGAACGTGCATTTGGAGTGCTTCAAGCTCGATTTAAAATCATCCGTGAACCAGCTCGCTTGTGGGACATAGACGATTTGAGTATCATCATGAGGTCATGCATCATATTACATAATATGATTGTTGAGGATGAACGAGATACATATGCTCAACGTTGGACCGATTTTGAGCAATCTGAGGCAAGTGGATCTAGTACACCGCAACCATACTCGACCGAGGTGTTACCCGCTTTTGCAAATCATGTGCGTGCTAGATCCGAATTGCGTGATCCAAATGTTCATCGCGAATTGCAAGCAGATCTAGTGAAGCACATATGGGAAAAGTTTGGAATGTTTCAAGATTAAAGATGATTTGTATCGTACTAATTAAGTTACTTGTGTCGTGTGCTTAATTTGTTGTCTTGCATTTTAAGTTATTGTTTGCCGCGTGTTTAATGTATTGTATTGCATTTTAATTTAAGAAAATAAATATTAATTATTTAAATAAATTTTGTTTTTACAAAAACACTAAAAAATAAATTGTTAAGTTTTTATTATTTTAATTTAATTATAATTAAATTAGTTTGTAATTTTATGTAATTATAAAAACAAAATATAAAATTAAATAAGAATATGAAATAAAAAGTGGTGGGGTAGAGTGAGTGGTGGGGTAGAGTGTTGAATGAAAAAACTATTGGAGAGGGTATGTGTTGAATGGTGTGTTGAATGATTATGTGGAAGAGAGAGAAAATGATGTGGAGTATTGGGAATTGAAAAAGTGTGTGTTGAAGGGTGTTGAATGGTTTTTACCATTGTACATGGTCTTAGTTTTGCAGTGCAACGGTGCCATCACAAAACGTCGTAAATCCTCAATACTCTAATAGAACCGACGTGCTGTAAGAACGTTAACTAAACTTTTCATCGTACAATAAATAGTTGTTTTTTTTTTGAGAGGAAAAAGGAGTTGTTAGTTTTGGTCTTCAACTTTAAAATCGAGGGCACAGACGCAAACCGACAAAATTCTTAGATTCCTGAAATCAATCATATAATGACATGATTGTGGATTGAACAACCTCCTACGTCATCAAGCACACTAAGGATTAAAAATATTATTATAAAAAAGAAGAGAATAAAATAATCTAATTATTATAGGACCGTACACAAATTTATTTTGTATCTAATGAGCCGCTCTCAACAGTTATTGAGGTCTAAAATAAATATTGATAATGAGATTTTGATAATGAGATTTGTTTTAATTAATATTTTAAACAAAATAATAATTTATGTAAATGGTATTTTTCTACTATTTGAGATGCAAAATGGTTTATTAAATTATCATAATCAATTTCATTTAAAAATTCATTTTTAATAGATAGTTGTTTACTGATGTTTTTGGTAAACAAAAAAACTAGTTTTAAAATGTTGCTTGCAGGATTAAACTAAAAATTCCAGGACATGTTGTGCAAAGATTTTTCAGAAAATGTATGAATGTTCATCATATTCATGAGTTTGTTTATGAACAATATGAATAAAACTGTTTTGTGATGAAGATAAACTATCTTTCGACAGGAATCAACAGTGTGTTTAAAGATTAAAACGCTAAAGACTTAGAATTTAAAAGACAAAGAAACTTTAAAGATAAGTAAATTGCATTGCATTGGTAAGTAAAAGATTTAACAAATCATTACATACATTCTAACACTTGTTTCTCTCTAATGCTGGGTACTTTGAGTTTGAAATTTTTTTTATAGGTGATTTGTGACCCTTTTTTCCTATGAAAAACTACTATATATACATAATTAAGAAAAATAACTAACAAGCCAACAACCCTAAACTACATTTCTTCGACAATTTTTTGCATGTTTCCCACATGTCTGAACTTTCAACATTGCCTCTTTAGAGAAGATTTGAACTTGGTCGAAGTCAAAGAGTTAGTTGAAAAACATTAACGTCGAAAGCCTCATGTTTTGATCCTGGACTTAGAGAATTTTGTGGTCTTGGCCACCATCTTGCATGTCGAAATAAACACATGAAAAATACATGCTAACAATTGTGAAACTAAACCAAAAGATATTTGCAAGACTTAGAATAACACATGAAGAGAAAGACGGTACCCAAACGTTAAAATTCGAGTGCAAGTTACAACGTTAAACAAGAAAAACTACAAATATTAATCTTAGAAAATTGCAAACTATCGCAACGGACACATACATGCTAATGCAATATTAATCACAATTAAGGATATTTAATCACATAATATAGATACTAATTAAAACAGTTAAAATTTAGATCCTAAAGTAAAAACTCTACTGACCTAATGGTTGAGACGTCTATGCACACAAGTAATATATAATTATACAACTCGGATACGTGTGGTTTCGGAAATCGTTGAGAAAGAAGAAACAATACAAAAGTTGGAACTTTATACACATACGTTGATAGCAAATTCTGTTCAAAGAATATTTTCGATACTATGAATGGCAAAAGTTATTGGTTTGGATGAGATTACATGAGTCTTTTTCCGGTGGCAATTAAATATATAGCTTCTGGAGATATGAGTTGATTTTTTACTCACTACTGACCTAATTTCATGAGAATGGATGATCTAATCAGACTCTCTTCCGTGCTCATCTCATTAGGAACTCGAACAACAACATCTTGTACCATAACTTCATTAACAGTCGATATACTAGCATGATGTACCTGAAACTCCAAATCTTTCAAGACACTCATTAATCTTGCACTAGGGTGATTAACATTCTCACATTGAACTCTCACCATAGCATCATTTCCTATTATCTTCACATCAATCTCCAAAGCATTAACATTACAAGGCCTCTTTTGGTCTACCACAGTTGAAGTCGTCGTTGCACTATTATTATCGACAATTTCCATTGTTTCCATCTTCACCTTTTTCGATTCCTTTTGTTGCACTGATTCTAAATCTTCAATCTTTGCTTTTAACTCATTGATGTAATCCACTGCATCTGATAAAAGAGAAGCTTTATCCATCTTTGAAACGTTTGGAACCACAGATCTTAAAGCATAGAATCTATGGTTTAGTTTCTCTCTCCTTTGTCTCTCTGCTTCCACATGGTTCATTGGTGTTTGAGTTCTTGATAACGGTTTTCTTCCTCTCTTCTTAGGTTCTCTTTTCTCAAAAGAATCTTTTTCAATTCTTGTTTTTGTTGGTGTTGCTAATGGTGGACAATATTCTGAATCAGAATTTTCAGAATCAACAGAACATGATGAAACAATGTTATTCATTTGTTTCAATTTGTTGTTCATTATTTTTTGTGTCTCATCAGCGTCTTCTCCGGCACCGGAGACAATATCGATGTCAGCGAATGTTTGGAACATAGATTTGTCAAGTGGGTTTGTGGAGATAAGATCTAATTCTGAGTTAGATTCTAATGAGGATGTTTGGAACATAGATTTAGCTTGGTGTACTAGGTTCCAATTTTGTTGGATATTGTCATAAGAACCCATTTCGATTACACCGTTAGTTGTAGGAATACAAATCAATGTTTCGATTCCATGCACGTGTGCTTCATTGGATCTCTCACAGTTATAGATTTCAAGTTCATGTTTACTATTCAACCAAAGAACAGAATCTAAAGCAAAAGCTTTACCAGGTAAAGAAATTGAAGAAGTATTACCTACAGAAAAATTTCGAGTCAACGACATCACGTAGAACCATTCAGCATCGCCGTTAGTACACGTGTTACTGTCGTTTTGTTTGTTTGAAGTTGTTGTTTCTTTTGTTCCTTGGAAATAGCCTTCACCCCAAGATAAGAAAGGTTTACCTTTTTCATCTTTTGTTGTTTGCCATAAAATGGCATAGACCCAATTTTCGGATTGGGTTTGGAGTAAATATTCAAGTTTTTGTTGAAGGGTTGGTGTTTGTGGTGAAGGGTTTTCGTTTTCGTGAAGAATTGATATCATAGAGGAAGATGAAGAAGGTGACATGGTGAAATCTTTTTATGTGTATAGTATAGGAAGAGAATAAAGAGATGATTGATGAGAATGGAGAAGTTGGAGAAAAGGAAACAAGAGGTTGAAATTGATTAATAGTGTAAAAGTGGAAATTTAATGTTGTACGGATGAATAGTATTTTTTTCCTCTCTCTTTGATTTGATAAAGGATGAAAAGTCTTTTTGAGGAAGATATGAAGAATTGTGAGCACAAGGAGGGGTTAACTTGTCCTTATATGGGGACGCAAGAGTGTTACATTTTGGGTACAAATAATGGTGTGGTGGTATAGTGTCATAGTGGTACTATATTAGGCATCACAAGCACGTGAAGTGAAAGCGAGAGGTGCAATGAGGCATATAAATGATAGATAATGTTAAGTGGTGTGTGAGGTGGGGTCTTGTGTATGGAGGACAAAGAAATCAAGATCCATATATAACGAGACACCTAAAATCAAAAATTAATTTTACATTTTGGTGATAAATGTATCTGTCTATGTGTGTGTCGATTTTGTGACCATAAAAGATTAGTTTATTAAAGGTTTAATTGCCGTTTTGACCCCTATAAAAACAATATTAATTTTAACCCTTAAGTTTGTCCCCTTTTGCAGTTTTGGCCCTCTGGTCCAATTTTGACCCAATCAATGCACACGTGACACCTCATTTACGTGACTAGGATGCCATGTGTGAAATTTTTAATTTAAAAATAAATAAAAATGCCACATGTGTATTGCTTTAATTAAAAAAAATAAAAAATTGAAAAAGGAAGGACACTATGCTGCACTACAAGAAATATGCCTATTTGCCAGAGATTTTTGACAGGGACATGAACCCCTAGCAAATTTCCCACGGCCTAAACCAAAGAAACCCCTGGCAAAATGACATTGGTAAAGACGGGTCCACTTACCATTTGACAAGGGTGAACCCCTCGCAAAATTACCCAAGGCCCTGACTTTAAATTGACCGGGGGGGGGGGGGGGGTGTGTGTGCTATTGATTCGCCTCAACATTGTCTCTCACGGGTGTTTTTTGGTACCACATATGTATCATCATATTAATAGTTTACAAAAAAAGTTTTATCTCTAAATATAAGACCATATACAAATTTCTAGATGCATTGATTACTCTTTTTCAAAATATACCCTTTATTAATACTATCAATTTTGTCTTGGTATATGAAAAGTTAACATTAAATATATATTTAATTAAGGGTAATCTAGTAATAGTCACACACATTTGAGACAGCTTTATTACTTCAACAATTTTTCTTAATACATGTGATTTTTGTAAATTACTCCTATAAAAAGGGACGAAGGGAGTATAACTCATGTCTATTCACCAACATAAACAACGGCTGACCTTGGTGTCATCAAACCCACATAGGGCGGAACAGGGACATCAGGTTGTGTAAAATAATAGTAATGTACCATAATTTTTTCAATTCTATTTTGAGTTAATCTCTAGTATCTTTTCCATTGGTTTCGTGATTCCATTGCTAGATACTCTGAGTACTTTAATGGGTAAATTTCACGTTTGCGTATCCTTTACTCTAAGATACACAAAAGCAGCATAATCACTAAGGCATTTAACCACCAAGAATTCATATATTAAAAGGTAAATTACAATTCTTAGCTTTTAGCTTCTTTAAAAAAAAATTTCTTAACTTTTAGCCAAAAAAAACTAACACTTTCACTTTATTCTACATCAGGTCATGTAACAAAAGTTTTTATAACGAAAAATGCGAGAATTTTTCTCCTTCCAAACACATGTCAGTCAAATAAGATGAAGGTTTGATCCAAACCTTTTAGAAAATAAAGCAGAACCATCAAATTAAATGGTGTGTTCAGTAGAAGAATTAGGGAGACTGCAATTTATGTCGAGCCAATGTAAAATCAAAGCCCAAATTTTACGAAAGCAATCATAACCAAAATCAAAAGGGTTTTACTTTTTCCACCATATCTACCTATAATTTTTACAAAAAAATGTCTATGGAATTTCGGATTCTAAAATCGAACACATCCAAACTAAGTTTCGATTTTATAATCTGAAATATGCTTACGTATAATGAGCAAACAAAATCTCTCTCATTTCAGCAGTTTTGAGTTATGCTTTTAAAAACAACAAAAAAATAAAGTAAAAAATGATAAAAACCAATCAAATAAAATCATAAAAATACCACCAAAAAATTTTAAAAATAAAATAAAACTAATGCAAATTTTTTCTAAGAATAAGAAAAATTACAAAAAAAAAAAAATGAAAAATGAGTCTAAACGATGGAATTTTGGATTTTGAGGGGCGGAGTCCCGTAAGAAGTCCATTCTACGAGAGTCATGATCCTTGATTTTTTTCTGATTTTTTGCGGAAGTTTCAGATCAATCTGATCAAATAGCCCGAAAACTGGATTTTTGACTAAGAACAGCTAACAATGACCTAAAACAGAAGGATGTGAGTTAGGAAAATTAATATGATCATTGAACTAGTTATCCATGTTACCAACAGCTCAGAATTTGTGCTGATACGGTTCGAATTATATAATCCGAACTGTTTTTTCCTTGAAAAGGGGTGTTTGGGGGGTGTTTGGATTCTATAATCTGAAAAAAGGAAGGAACGCGCCCTATTTTTTGATGTTTTTGGATTATAAAATCCGAATTGGTGAAAAACTCATTTTTTTTTCACCCCATAACAAAGGAAAAATTGATGTCTAATTATTCTTGATGTCTAATGACACATACATTTATATTCTTGATGTCTAATTGTTAAACTTATATATATACACGCATACACATATTTGAGCATATTACAACAACAAAAAAGGTTAATTTGCAACAATTTAATTTTGCTAAAAATTACCATCTTTATTTTATGGCCAGGTAGTTTAATGGATATAATTCACTTTTTAATGTGAATAAGTGTGATGTCCAGCAACCGACCCCTGCATATAACCATCTCTAATATCGACTTTTTTTTTTCCTTTTTTTGACAAATCTAATTTCGACGTTTTATTTACGGTGATTCAAAATCTCTCTTATTACATGGTTATGTTGTGAGCGATCTTATCCTCTTTGTCTTTGTAAAAAAAAAATGTTCCGAGAGTTCTTAATTTACACAAGTTAAATAATTTTAAAGACGTGATAAATTAGATGAATGTGTGGGTATTTTTTTTCTATTATTCGATAACATTTAATATTAGTACCCAACAATGATAGGAGAATTTTTAGTTGTTTTCAATCCTTCTTAGTTTAGCCTGTTTGGCTCTAAGGCACTTCTGTTTGACTTTCTATTGATTCTATCATAGGCACACTATAAACTGATTTCAGAAACATGTGCATACACAAGTTTAATTAATAACCATATTCTAATTATTTAAAAAAAAATAATAATAATAATAGTATAAACATGTTTTTTTTAGAGAATGGTATAAACATATTTTACACATATACATTGTATCTTGCTATACATTGAATTATATTTTTCACCATTTAGTCGATGGACCCGCATAAAAAGACTATGATGTGACAAGGTTTGTATATTTGTAAGCGTGAATCATGAGGGTGAAAACTTTTGTGACATTGCTAGAAAAATGATGATACGTACCCACTGGACATATTTTAATGCTTGATTATTTTTCTGGTTAAGCTAATCCCAGTACTAAACTCAATTATTATTTTATAAGTGAAAAGGGCTTTGCTTTGCTGATTTGATATATAATAATCTCGACATCTAAAAAAAAAATGCTAAGTTTGAACCCCTGAAAAGTGCCGCCGCTCCTAGGGTTCGTGCTGCCGATACCCTTGTGAGGGATTTTGCCGTCGTTCGGGGAGAAATATTCTGCCTTGGACGTTTTGATCTGTCTTGTGCTATTTTCTACCATAATTTCTCATCATCTTATGGTTGAATCCAATTGCCGCTTTCGTGGTTGAATCCAATTGCCGTTTTCGTAGATATGCTTCATCGCAAATTTCAAGGTGTCGTTCCTTTAATTGCAATTGTTAGACACATGTATAATGCTTCTATTATTCCTGAGATTGTAATGGTTGCTAAATTGATCAAAATTTGAATAAGTACCCATCTGCTTGTCTCTTGCGTGGCCATATGATGTTATCAATATGGTGAATTAGAGTGGTGTACTCGGTTGAACTATTGGTGTTGTGTTCTGCTGTGTTATTTGTTTTGTTATGGTGAGATTTTAAAAGGTCGATAATGGCTCGTTGGGATCATCGAGATTGTCGAGAAAAATGAGTCTGATAGGATGGAACTGCCGAGGCCTAGGGAACCTGCGCGTAGTTCCTAAATTAAAATATTTAGTCCGCCATTATAAGCCGGATGCTCTCTTTTTGAGTGAGACTCTAGTGCACTCCAATAAAACTGATGAATTTCGCTATTTGCTTGGTTTTGATAATTGTTTTTCTGTTAGTAGCAATGGTCGAAGTGGTGGTCTAGCACTATTTTGGCGTAATTCTTTTTCTTGTACAGTTCTGAATTATTCTGCTAATCACATAAATGTTGAGGTTGATGACTTAAACAAAGGAAAGTGGCAATTTACAGGGTACTATGGTTTTCCAGACGGTAGACGAAGGCGTGCCTCTTGGGATTTTTTGAGAAATCTTGCAAATAACACTTCTCTCCCATGGCGTATTCTAGGTGATTTCAATGATATCCTGGATGCCCGTGAGAAGAGAGGGGGTCCTACTCGTCCCAGGTGGCTTATCAATGGTTTTAGGCAAGCAGTTTCTGATGCTGGTTTGATTGAAGTCGTTATTCAAGGGTACCCGTACACTTGGTTTAAAAGCTTAGGTACACCTCGAGCCGTGGAGGTTAAATTAGACAGAGCACTGGCCAATGCAGATTGGTTCCGTATGTTCCCGAATGCAATGGTTGAGAATTTAGTGGCTCCTGCATCTGACCACTACCCGCTTCTTTTGCGTAAAGAAGAGCCCCAACGTGTTTGGGTTCCGAGGAAACATTTTAAATTTGAAAATGCCTGGTGTGTGGAACTGGGTGTGTATGATATTGTGTCTGATAGTTGGGTGTCCAGTGCAGGTTTGCAGGTGGTTGACAAGCTTGAGATTTGTGCAAGTGATTTGAGTTCTTGGAGCAAAGCAAATGGTAATGGATTAAAGCATGAACTTGATGACCGTCGACGTGAACTTAACCGTTGTCGTAGCCAAGGGGCAACGGCTGATCCAACCATGCTGACAAACTTGAGAAAGCGCATGACACAGTTGATGATTCAGGAGGACAAATATTGGCGGCAGCGAGCCAAGACTCACTGGTATCGCGATGGTGACCTGAATACAAAATTTTTTCATGCTTCTGCCACGTCTCGTAACAAGGTAAATCGTATCACTTCTCTGGAAAATGATGCGGGGGCTCGAATTTCTGATGAGCAGGGCATGCGACAGGTTGCAAAAGGTTATTTTGAAAATTTATTTTTAGAGACTAATAGTACTCGTGCACCGTTTGTCGAAGTAATAGGGAAAGTTGTTTCTGATGATGATAATATGCTCCTAACCGCCCCTTTTCATGCATATGAGTTCAAAGACGCTATGTTTTCCATGCATCCAGATAAATGCCCGGGTCCGGATGGATTTAGTCCGGGTTTTTTTCAGCATTTTTGGTCCGTATGTAACTCTGATATTTTTCAGGAATGTTGTGCGTGGCTTAACAATAATCAATTTCCGCCGTCGTTGAATTCGACAAATATTGCTTTGATCCCTAAAGGTAATGAGCAGAAGTCTATGAAGGATTAGAGGCCTATTGCTTTGTGTAACGTCTTGTATAAATTGGTGGCAAAGGTACTTGCTAATCACCTCAAAAAAATCTTACATAAGTGTATTTCTGAAAGCCAATCCGCCTTCGTACCTGGGCGTTCCATCCTCGATAATGCCATGATCGCTATTGAAGTGGTCCACCACATGAAAGTTAGTAAAAGGGTAAGAGATAAGCATGTTGCATTGAAATTAGATATTAGCAAGGCTTACGATATAATTGACTGGCTTTACCTTAAGGAAGTGATGCTTCAAATGGGGTTTGACAAACAATGGGTTCGTTGGATCATGATGTGTGTCGAAACAGTGGATTACTCGGTTATTGTTAATAATGAGATGGTGGGTCTGATCATACCAGGCAGGGGTTTGAGACAGGGGAACCCCCTGTCGCCATACTTATTCATTCTTTGTGCTGAAGGCTTATCCGCTCTTATTCGCAAAGCTGAAAGATGCGGAGATCTTCATGGCATCTCCATATGCACTAATGCACCTACTATTTCTCACCTTTTGTTTGCAGATGACTGTTTTTTATTTTTCAGGGCCGATGAGAAGGAGGCACAGGTGATGAAGAATATTCTTCATACGTATGAGCTAGCATCTGAACAGGCTATCAGTCTTCCCAAATCTGAAGTTTTCTTTAGCAGTGTTGTCCCATCTCCTTCGAAGGACGTCATCACAAACATCTTAGGGGTGCGAGCGGTCATGGGAACGGGCAAATATCTTGGTCTCCTATCTATGGTGGGCCGAAGCAAAGAAGCAACTTTTGGTTTCATCAAGGATCGTATTTGGCACAAGATAAATAGCTGGAGTAGCAAGTGCCTATCCAAAGCTGGCAGAGAGGTAATGATTAAATCGGTCCTCCAATCTATATCATCTTATATTATGAGTGTCTTTTTACTTCCCAACAAGCTTGTTGATGCCATAGAAAAAAATGATAAACACTTTTTGGTGGGGTCATGGGGGTAACATGCGCCGTGGACTACATTAGTTGTCTTGGGAAAGATTGTCCGTTCATAAGAATTTTGGAGGTATGGGTTTTAAGGATTTGACCTCTTTCAATGTGTCTATGTTAGGTAAACAGGGATGGCGGTTCCAAACTGATCCTACTAGTCTTGTCTCTCATTTTTTCAAGGCAAGATATTTTCCTAACACTGATTTCATTGGGTCTAGTATTGGTCACAACCTTAGTTATGTTTGGCGGAGCATTTTTAGTGTAAAAATTGTGGTTAAACAGGGTGCGCGTTGGCGGATAGGCTCGGGTGTTTCTATACCTTTTTTAGGTGCTCCTTGGCTGAAGGATGGTTTGTCTTTGTCAACGACTAACCCAATTTTTGAGCCATTGTTGCAGGTGAAATTATGTGATTTTATTGACCAGGATTTAAAGGCTTGGAAAACTCCTCTCATATATAGCCTGTTTGATACGCCTACTGCTCAGTTAATTCTTAATACACCGCTTCAGCCTCTGGTTACGGAAGATAAAATGATTTGGAAAGGGGAAAAGAGTGGCAAGTACTCTGTTCGAAGTGCTTACAGAATATGTGTGACTGAAATTGCAGAAAACTCACACCTGCATGTTCCTGGTCGCTGGAACCTCATTTGGAAGTTAAAAGTGCCTCCCAAAGTTAAGAATTTTCTTTGGCGTGTGTGTCGTGGCTGCCTTCCAACACACGCCCGACTAAGCAATAAAGGTGTCTCGCGTCCTCTTGATTGTGTTCAGTGCAACAATAACTATGAAGACATCATCCATATTCTTATTGCATGTCCTAAAAGCTGTCTAAGTGTGGCGTGACGTGAATTTATGGGACACAATTAATAGGGTGCTTCATCAATATTATAATATGCATGCCCTCATTTTTACTCTCTTGCAACATTTTTCCTCAGGTCAATGTGAGCTTATGGCCACGATTATGTGGAGTCTTTGGAAGAGTCGCAACACAAAACTTTGGCAGGAACAGAATGAATCTAACTCGCAGGTGCTCCAACGCGCAACCCATCTATTGGATGAGTGGAGAGCGTCTCAACACATCAGGTCTTGCAGTCATGCCCAGGCCATCACTTCACAGGCGCAGCCTACACGGCAAGATGAGGAAAGATGGACGCCACCAGCATCTGGTAGGTACAAATGCAACATAGACGCATCATTCTCCACTTCTCTTAACAGGGTTGGTGTGGGTATGTGCCTTAGGGACGATGCTGGCGCCTTTGTTCTCGCAAAAACAGATTGGTTTGCTCCTCTGTGTGATATTTATGTAGGGGAGGCCGTCAGGCCATATACAGCTTTGGAATGGGTGTCTAATCTCCAATTCGACAATGTGGACTTTGCCCTCGATTCAAAAAGAGTTGTTGATTGTGTTAATTCATGTATTGATGATAGTAGTGAGTTTGGTTGTATTATTTCTGCTTGTAAACAATTATTAGCTGATAGATTCCAAAACTCTCATGTTGAGTTCAACAGGAGGCAAGCGAATGGGGTCGCCCACGAGTTAGCTCAGGCATCCTCATCTAATCCTAGCCCCCACCTTATCGATGATGTACCTTCAAGTATTTGGCACATTTTAGCTAATGAAATGCACTGATTTTCCTCCTTCAAAAAAATAAAATAAAAAATAATCTCGACATCTGTACGGACTATCTATTAGTATATTTTTCCCCCTCAAAAATCTATTAGTATATATTATTTTTGTCTTAAGTAATCCTTAATTCCGATACTAAGTATTTAATTTCAAGTTCCATAAAAAAATAAGGAGAAATTGTTAAATATTGTTTGAAACTTGAATTCTATCAAATATTCATCCTCAATTGAAATATAATAACTACTTTAATTCAGTCACTTGATTTTATATGTAATAAAAATAAGAGTGTTAAAACTAAACAAATGACCCATGAATCCGAAAACGAAAGTAATTAAATTGGTTCATTTTATTACTATGATTGGGACCAAATTAATTGAACCAAACCAATTAAAAGTCTTGGTTCACCGCCTTCGTCCTATTCTTGATACTATTATTAGCCCCTACCAAAGCAGTTTCTTGCCTGGTAAAGGTACTTCTAACGATGCCATTGTTTTGCAGGAAATCATTCATTTTTTGAGAAGATCTAAGAAAAAGAAGGGGTTTGTGGCTTTTAAGCTTGATCTTGAAAAAGCTTTTGATAATTTCAAGTGGTTTTTCCTTCAAACTTGCCTCCAGGATTCCGGCTTCCCAGACATCACTACCAAATTAATCATGCATTGTGTCACCTCTTCAACTATTTCTATCCTTTGGAATGGTAACAAAATGCCTCTGTTCAAGCCGACACATGGCCTAAGACAAGGGGACCCCCTATCTCCTTGCTTATTCATCCTTTGCATGGAAAAGCTCTCTATTGCCATCAACAGAGCGGTTCAGCAAGGCGATTGGGACCCTATTCAGATTTCGAGCAATGGACCTCGGGTATCACACCTTCTCTTTGCGGATGATGTTCTCTTCTTCACAGAGGCAAAAAAATCTCAGTCTAGATTCATCATTGATTTATTTGATCGCTTCAGCAAGGCCTCAGGGTTGAAAATTAATTTATCTAAATATCGAGCATTCTACTCATCAGGTACTCCTCAAGCTAAAATCAATAGGCTCACTTCCATTTCTGGTATTAGAAGCACTACCTCTCTGCAAAATACCTAGGTTTCCCGATTCTCAAAGGGAGATTAGCTAAGCGAAGTGAGTTCCTTTTTATTATTGAAAAAAAATGCAAACTCACTTAGCTTTTGGAAGAACATGCTTTTGAACAAACCTGGGAGATTGACTCTTGCCTCTTTTGTCCTTTCCTCCATCCGTTCTTACTACATGCAGATTGCCTGGCTCCCTCAAAGTGTGTGTGACAACATAGATCAAACCACCCAGAATTTCATCTGGAGTGACTCAAATAACAAAGGAATTCATCTAGTTGGTTGGAACGAAATTGCCCGCCCAAAGGATCAAGGTTGTTTGGGAATCAGAACAGCTAGAGAAACTAATATTTGTCTTTTAGATAAACTTGTCTGAGATATGCTCCAATCCTCCACAAAGCTTTGGAGCATATCCAATAGATATGCAGCTGGTCCTAACATTCTTTTTTCCATCACTCATGCCACTGATTCACCTATCTGGTCCTCCATCATCCATGCAAAAAATGCCCTCAAAAAAGGTTTTTCTTGGCGCGCGGGTTCTGGAAATTCTTCTTTTTGGTCGTATCCTTGAAGTTCTCTTGGTTTCATAGGGTTGTTACCCCCATTCATAGACATTCATGATTTGCACTTAAATGTCAAAGATGCGCTATCCTCAAATGGGACACATACTCATATTTTGTACTCTCATCTCCTTCCTTTGGCTTCTAATCTCATAAACAACATGCATATCAAATTTAATGCCGCCTTAGATGATGCTTTCATTTGGACAACAAACAAAAATGGAACTTACACTACCAAAAGTGGGTATACCTGGCTGCTGTCCTGCTATAACTGTATTCCTCAATCTAATCAAAATGACTCTTGGTCTTGGATTTGGAAATTAAAGCTTTCAGAAAAGGTTAAGTTTCTTTTTTAGTTAGCTTGCCACAACTCCGTCCCCACCCTCTCCTTACTCCACCATATGAATATCTCCCCCTCAGATGTTTGCACTCGATGTGGTCTTGCCGAAGAGACTTTTCTCCATTGTGTGCAGGATTGCACCTACTATAGACAAATTTGGCAGCTCTTTGGTTTTAATGATCCAATTTTTTTCTCTAATATGGAAGTGCATGATTGGCTCAAGGTTAGTTCTATGGGCTCCCAAACATTCATTTTTGATGCTTGCATTTGGTGGGCATGGTGTCATCGTAATCTTATGTGTTTGAATAATGAAACTTGGTCGCTTAATCGTCTATCCTTCAATATTAAAAGTATGATGGTGTTTACAATGAATTTTGGTAAACAACCGCTGGTTACAAATATTGTTGATTGCGAGATCAACTAGGAATCTTAGGATATATGTGTGCAAAACTTTCCTAGAAATATTTGCATGTTCATGGTGTTTTTTGGATATATTTTATGAAAGAAGGAAAAAAGTCTTCAAGTTCAATCTCATTGAACTTGTCGAATGAAGTTTCTTATAAAAATAACTTGAACGTAGATTTGCAGAAAGACAAGTAAAATGCAAGAAAACTTAAGAAAAACTAAAATTGCATTGATTCGAATAAAAAGTGTTCACAAGGGTCATACATTGATTTGTTACTCGTTTCTCTCTTTGACATGGATACTTTGAGTTTCTAAATTATGTATGTGATTTGTGACCTCGTTTTCCTCTTGGAAAACTCTTATTTATACTAAGAAAAAATAACTGTACAATCCTATCAAACTATAACTGTCACCAACGTCTTTCAACGGGAGAACCTTCTGATTTTGAATTTGAATCTTCTTCCTTCGACAACAGTTACTTGACCTTATCCACTATCAATGTTGAATCTTCTATTTGTTGAATGCATTGTCCTTTGACTTTCTTGATTCTGCTAAGTCATTGGTTCTGTCAAAATCTTCTCAATAAATAGAAAAACCTCGACAACCTCTTCAGTGTCGAAAACAACATCTTTTCCTTGGAATGACTTGACAAGTCAAACCTCATTGACTGCATTTAATTGAGTCTGTCGAAAATACAGGCTAACAGATGGACAATCTCAAAATATGCTTTGCTGTTAACTCCAATCCTATTTTAGGTGAAAGTCACATTATGTGGAACAAGAACAACCATTCGTGCACTATTTTGAATATTGATGGTAGTTGCATGGGCTCGCCCATTAGGGCTGGTTATGGAGGGGTTTTGGAAATAGTGCTGGCTATTATTTATCAGGTTTTTCTGGTTACATTCAAGAATCATCTGACATCCTTCATGCAGAGTTATATGCTATTTATCAGGGTCTCTTATTGGCAAAAAATTTGGGGATTGAAGAGTTTGTATGTTACTCTGACTCTTTACTTTGTGTTAACCTCCTCAAAGACCCAACTCCTAGGTTTCATGTTTATGTCGTTTTGATTCAAGACGTGAAGGACTTGATGGAACAAAGTAATATTATTGTTTGTCACACTCTCAGAAAGGGAATCAATGTGTGGATTTCTTGGCCAAGCTTGAAGCCTCCTCAGATAATGATTTGGTTTACCATGCCTCCCCTCCGGATGGTCTCTTATATCCCCTGATGATGGATGCAGCAGGGACTTTCTTTCCTAGAGAGTAGTTTGTAATTGTTTTTCTTTTTTCTTCTGTTCTTTTCTCTTTTTTCATTTAAGCTCCGTATTTTTTAAATTATAAAATATAAATTAAATCTAATTTTTTGAGTCGTCTGATTAAGATCATGTGGTTATTAATGTAATGACTCCATGATTGCATTAAAAAATTGACTGCATCAAATATGATTTCATGATCTCTATTTGTTTGAGTATTGGTTTCATATATATTTTTTTTTTGAAAGGCGGGTATTAGTTTCACACATGTATTGAAAATTGATCATCCCAATTCCCAAATATGAAACAAATTAATCATTATTATTCTTATTTATTTTATTTCATAATATAATGTTATCTTAAAAAAATATGTTGTATTCATGTATTTTTAATTATTATATATTATTTTTCTTATTTTAGCATATGTTTTGTTTAATAGTATAAAAAAAATCTATTGTATTTGAAAAAAAAGAATTAATTTTTTTTGAAGAACTTTTAATATAAATTTCTTATATTTTTTAAAATATCAAACCAACTGAACCAAACCAAGTTAACATATTACGAATTGGTCTGGTTTGTTTCAGATTTACTAAGAAAAGATTCTAAAAACCAAACAAAAATAACTATTTTATAGGATTTTTTTTAAGAAAAACGAAATAAGTTGATCGCTTACACTCTAAACATAAGTATACATAGTTTCATTGTAGTCATTTTCGTCCTAGAATGTGAGACGAGTAGTCATAATAGTCTCAATGTATTGAAATTTTAAAATAATTCATGAGTGTACACTATGTTAGTCAAAATAGTTTTGACGTTAAAATGTTTCGTTAATACTGTCATATCAGTCCCTTAATATACTTACGTACTGTCATATCAGTTTTTATAAGTACTTACTCATTGTCATATCTATCCCTATAAGAAATGGGTTATTGTTAGACATTGAATGACTATTTTAATGTCAAAGACTATTTTGACCACAGAGTTCATAATCAGGGATTATTTTAAAATTTCAATACATTAAACAACTATTGTAACTATTTGTTACACATTCAAGATGGAAAATGACTATTAGCAATTTTTTAGTGAGTATATACCTTTATCTTAAAGTACTAGCTTTTTTTAACACGTGGGGACGGTCTCTTGAATTAAATTAACCAAACTTAGAGGCAATCAAGAAATCAACATTAATTTTGTCAAAAAAAGAAGAAAAAAGCAACATTAAATATTAAATAATAGTATAATTTGGCATTATTAAATAGGCTTAATTCCACTTTTCCCCCTATATTTTGCCAATTGTGCGATTTTGCACCCCATGTTTTTTTTTGAGCGATTTTGCACCCCAACATTTACCCCCTTTCTGATTTTGTAGCCCCTTTTCTGATTTTGTTGAATTTTGCTGATGTGTCCTTGCCATGTGTGTAGCTTTGCTGATGTGTCCTTGCCATGTGTGTAATTGGCATTTTTAAAAAAAGAAAATTCCACATATGTTAGAATTGAAACACATCAATTCACAAAGTTAGAACTTGGATCCCTAATTGATTTCTTCCTCCATTACATCAATCTTTTCAAATTTGAAACTCAGATTCATTTCTTCCTCCATTACAACCTACACCAACAACACAATTAATACAAATAAGTGAACAAATTAAAAAGAAAAGAAAAAGACAATCATTGAAGCCAAAACCCCTATCTCTCTCGGCAACAGATTCACTGTCCACCTCCTCTGCTGTTTGCCGCTCACCGCATCGTCTCTCTCGCTCTCATAGGCGTGTTCCTTCCTTCCTTCCCCTTATTCCTCTGTCTGTGATTGAATCAAAATGATTTAGGGTTTACTTCTTTGTTATCCATAAAGGGTCCTTTGTTTATTCAATTCAGAATTGCTCACCTTCCTTCTCTTATTCCTTCGATTCTTCCTTCGGAGTCTGAATCTGAATCTGAGTATGAACAGGATCTATTAGGGGGTCAAAGAGAAAAGGGTCGAAAAGAGAAAAAAACATTAAAATGGTGATTATTTTTTCTGGGTTGTTGTTTTTCTGGGTTAGTATGATGATTATGTTGAAGATTATGAAGGATATAAAGGAAGAAGATGAAGAAGATAATAGCATAGGAAAGGTACCAATTAACAGCCTTCAATTTTTATTTTTTTAAAAAATGAAATTACACACATGGCAACACATCAGCAAAAAATTCAACACATCAGCAAAAAAATCAGAAGGGGGTAAATGTTGGGGTGCAAAATCGCTCAAAAAAAAAACATGGGGTGCAAAATCGCACAATTGGCAAAATATAGGGGGGAAAAGTGGAATTAAGCCTATTATATATACAAAAAAAAACAAATACAATAGGTTATAGGTGGTGAACAGTGATGATGGAATGGAACGCTAAAGTTAAAATCCTTATTATCTAATCCCTCCTAATATTGCAACCCTAATTCCATAATTCTAACCCTAGTTTTTGGGCGCCAACTTTGCCTTAATGATTGTCATAATTACTAGACCATCGACCCGTGCTGACGCACGGCTCATATCGATAAAATACTTGACAATGAAAACGAAATGGAATAAGAGCCCAATGACATAGTTAATTTTATAGTGAAACATCTACTGTACGAATATAACATAATATGATATTGAAATGTCATACGTCTGCTGACAATAAAAAAGTTCGATAGTTTGTGAATATCCAGAAATACTACACATTACGAAAAACTTCCTTATAAACCATATTCGTTGCAATGTTTGTGTCTTCACCGTCCTCGTCATTTATTAAGATCTTCAAACCGTCCTTTGAAGTAACCCTTGATATTGCAACATACAGTTGTCCATGTGAAAAAACAGGTGAAGGTAAATAGACACCAACATTTTTTAGCGACTGTCCTTGGCTTTTGTTGATAGTCATTGCGAATGAAACAATTAACGGAAACTGTCTTTGTTTAAACTTGAAAGGAATTCTATTATCAGACGATGTTAGTGATAGCCTCGGTATAACTTTCTCGCCAATATTAGATCCAGATATCACCCTTGCTTCAAGCACAAATTTCCCCATCCTTGTGATAACCAATCTTGTTCCGTTGCATAAACCCAAATTTTGATCTATATTCCTTAGTAACATCACTGGAACTCCTACTTTCAATTGCAACTTGTGGTTTGGCAGACCCGATGCAACAATAGTGTTGAGAAATTCAGGCGTGTGAACATCATCAACTGCGTCATCGTTCAGATTCTTATGATAAGGTGTATCATAACTCAAATAGATTTTTTCTTCGTCAGGGATCAAATGTAACACATACTCATTGATCTGGTCAACAATTGTATTTTTTGGTGTTAATATGGCTCTATTTTGGAAATAACTTAAATCACTCATATCTTCCAACAAATTTGGGTAAGTGCTTTCAACAATAGATGCAATAGGATTACCTGAGCTTGGTAGAAGTAAGTCAGGTGGAATATCAATGTTGATGTTGACGTCATTGCTTTCTCCAACCGTACCATCGCCAATACTTAACACCCAATTAGAAAACAATTTTCTTTCATTTATGTCCGACTTAGATGCACCGCTAAGAACCCTCATGTTTTTTGTTAATGTAAGGACTTCACAATACCTCCATAAATGTGAAGAGTTAATCGTAGCATGTACAACTTCTTGTCGGGTACCCTTGGGTATGACTGGTAATTGTTGGTTATTTTGTGTTGGCTACATTGTTTGGTAAAATCAAAGTGCTCAAGCGTTGCGTCTCTATGTGTTAAAGAAGTCTTCAGAAGCAAGAAATTGGATTTGAGGAGGTTCAGAAGCTGAAATAGTCTTCAGAAGCAGATTGGACCTTCAGACGCAGTTTTGGCCTTCAGACGCTGAACAGTACTTCAGACGCAGAAATGGCCTTCAGACGCTGAACAGTACTTCAGACGCACTGTTCAGACGTTGACCAGCGTTGACCTTCAGAAGCTGAACTTCAGAAGCTGGATTTTTGCATTCTTTGTGATTAATCCTATGCGTATCTTTGGAAGATTTATCAAGGATTTATTCAGGCATTTGGTTTCTAGAAGGCTGATTGATTTGTTGAAGATCTTCTTGAAGATTGGCGTCGTTTTTATGATTGAATTAATCTGCTGAAAGATCTTTACATTATTTGATTCAGAAATATTTGTTTTCTTTCCAAGACTTTCATAATTCAGAATCATATCAAGTGAAGAAGATTGGATTCATAATTATGCTGCTTGCTGAAGCCTATTTAAAGAGACGTGGTGCTGCTTATTGAAGTGTTAATCAAAAACCAGAAATTGAATCTTAGAGTTTTTAAGAGTTTTTGTAAGCTTAGGCTTTGATTGTACACCACTCATCTGAGTTGGTTTAGAAGTTTTGAGTTGTAAATCATTCTAAGCTTTTAAGTACGAATGATGCTTTTGTTTTATTGAAGTGTGTCTTCAGAACTAGGTTATTTCAGAAGCTGTTAGTAACTGGGTTGTTACTTGAATAGGAAGTAAGAAGGGGGTTTCTTATACTCAGGTGTTGGGTAGAAATCAGACTAGTGGAGATTAAGTCAGAAGACTAGGAACAGGGGGTCTGTGTCTTGAGTCTTAGGATTAATTCCTCATAATGGATTTTCTTCCTGGATTGGTATCCTCCAGACGTAGTTATTATTTACACCGAACTGGGTTAACAAATACTTGTGTTCTTTTATTTTCTGCACTTTACATTGCTGCTTCTGATACTGTGTGATTGTACTCTGTTTTAACATTCATTGTGCTCTGTTTTACGTGCTGTTACCATATCTGCCAGAATTTCAATTGGCATCAGAGCAGGCACCCTTCCTGTTTTTGGGTGAGCTCCAGGGAAGAATTTTCTGGCAAGCATGGACAAGGAGGGAGGATATGTCAACAGACCACCTTTGCTGGATGGCACAAATTATGAATACTGGAAGTCTAGAATGTGTGCCTTTCTGAAATCCATTGACAGCAGAACCTGGAAAGCTGTGTTAAAAGGTTGGGATCATCGAGTTGTTTTAGACAAAGATGGAAATAAAACTGAAATTCTGAAACCTGAGGAAGAATGGACAAAGGCTGAAGATGATCTGGCTCTTGGAAACTCCAAAGCCTTGAATGCACTATTCAATGGAGTGGACAAAAACATGTTCAGACTCATCAAGCAGTGTACCATTGCCAAGGATTCCTGGGAGATATTAAAGAGCACTCATTAAGGAACCTCAAATGTGAAGATGTCCAGACTCCAACTTCTCACCACTAAATTTGAAAACTTGAAGATGGTGGAGGATGAAAACATTCAAGATTTCTATATGGATGTCCTGGATATGGCTAATTCTTTTGAGTCTCTTGGAGAGAAGATGTCAGATGAGAAGATAGTCCGAAAAATACTCAGGTCACTCCCTAGAAGATTTGATATGAAAGTGACTGCTATAGAAGAAGATCATGACATCTCTACTATGAAGGTTGAGGAGCTGATTGGATCTTTGCTGAATTTTGAAACTGCTTTCTATAAACAAACTGAGAAGAAAGGGAAAGGAATTGCTTTTGCAGTTAATACTGAAGATGAGGATCAACAAGAGTTTGATGAGGATGATGATAGCTTATCAGAAGCACTTGTGTTGGTGGGGAAACAGTTCAACAAAATTCTGCGTTGACAGGAAATCCAAATCCAAAGGTCAGAACTTCAGACTCAACAACAATAAGCAACAAAGTGATGAGAAGAGCAATCAAGCAAAGGGTGTGCAGTGCTTTGAGTGTGAAGGCTATGGACATATCAAGTCAGAATGTCCTACTTTTCTCAAGAAGCAGAAGAAAAGCCTAGCTGTTTCTTGGTCAGATGAAGACTCAGAAGGAGAGGTAGAGAGTAAGTCAGCTAAGCATGTTGCTGCTCTTATGGTTTCAGAAGTTCTATCAGAGTCTGAAGCATCATCAGAGACTGAAACTTCATTAGAGTCTGAAGCCAGTGATGAAGAATTGGTTTTTGAGGAACCATCTGTTTCTTATGAAGAATTATATCTCAGAAATCAAGAACTGTGCAAGTTATTAGAGAATCAGAAGGAGACTGTCTGTCAACTGCAGTCTGAAAGGTGTGATCATTTAGGACAGATTTCTGATCTTAAAGATGAAGAAACTCAACTAAATTCCCAGCTTGAGAACATGAAAAAGCAGGTCAGGATGATGAATACTGCTACTGATGTGTTGGAGGAAATTTTGGAAAATCAAAAACAAGGGAAGAAAAAGGGCTTAGGATTTGTGGATGAGAGTCTGAACCTCAAGCAGAAAAATCCAGTTAAAAAATTTGTTCCTGCTACTGAGACCTATGATCCTATGGAAGGAACATCTAAGATGAAACCTCAGAAGTTCAAGAACAAGAGAAGAAATCATACTTGGGTTTGTCATCATTGTGGAAAGAAGGGGCATATCAAACCATTTTGTTTCAAGCTATATGGTTATCCTGAACATTTTCAGTACAGAAGAGTTGAACCTGCTGCAAAAAGAATCAATGTTCAGAAGGTATGGAAACCCAAATGTCAAGAACCTGTTGGTCTAATGGCTCACACTTCTCAGAAAGCATCATCTAGGAAAGACTGGTACTTTGACAGTGGCTGCTCTAGACACATGACTGGAGTTAGTAAATTTCTTAACAATATAAGACCTCACACCAGTGGATATGTAACTTTTGGTGGTGGAGCAAAAGGAGAGATTCTGGGAATTGGAGACTTAATCAGTGATGGATTACCAAGACTGAATGATGTGTTATTAGTTAAAGGATTAACTTCAAATCTAATCAATATCAGCCAGTTGTGTGATCAAGACTTGAAGGTGAATTTCAACAAGAAAGAATGTTTGGTAACTGGTCATGTAGGTGAGGTTCTGATGAGAGGTTGCAGATCAAAGGATAATTGTTATTTGTGGGTACCTGAAGAAGAAACCAGACTGTGTCATCAGAGGCCTGAGCACTTAAACATGAAGGGTTTGAAGAAAGTCAAGTCTGTGGAACCCAAAGTTAAGGTCAATGAAGAAAAAGTTTACAAGGAGCTGAAGCATCTTGAACTTAAAATGAATCACTGGATGTCTATGCTAGAAGAGAGCCTTGATGTGAAGAGGAATGTTTCTGTTTGTAATTCTTCAAAAGTTTGTCTGCATGAAGAATTATAGCAATTACAGTTTGCAGAAGGTGAGCAGGCTGGAAGTGAGGATATTGCAGATGCTGAGTCTGATACTGGGACTGAATTTGAAGAATTTTGTGAAGAATTTTGTGTAGTTTTTGTTCCCTATGTGAAGACTATGCTTTGTCAAGATTTGTTGGCTAAAAAGGGGGGAGAAAAACTTGTGTTTGAACTGGTGTTTGAATTCAGAATGTAGCTGTTCAGTTTGTGTTAAGTTTCAGAATTCAGATTTAATTTTGTTCAGAATTCAAAGTTTTCAGAAGTTGACAGAGTTATTCAGAATTCAGAAGCAATTCAACAAGAGCTGTGCATATGTGTTTGAGGGGGAGTTTTTGTCTCAGGGGGATTGCATAAATATTATGTTCCTGAATTAGTGTGTGTTTCAGAAGTATTTTCTCAGAATGTTTCTGCAATTCAGAATTAAGGGAAAGTTTTTATTTATGTGCTGAGTTGCAGGGAGAGAGTTGTTTTGAAGCTAGGTTGTGAAGCTGGAGTGTTCATGTGGTTGTGTGTTAGTGAAGCTTCAAGGGGAGTGTTCTTGTGATGATCAGAGACTGAGGAGTATCAGAAGATTATCAGAAGTTGTTTGTGTGCTTCAGGTTGTTCAGAAGCTGAAGCTGGTTGGTTTATCATGTTTAACATAGCTTGTATCCGCTGCTTATCTCTGTGCTATGTTCGAACTATGTGGAGTTCTTCAAAGTTGATTATTTTGTGCTGAAATGAAGGACTTGATTTTGTGTTGCATTTGATTTTAGCCAAAAATTTGCCAAAGGGGGAGATTGTTGGTTATTTTGTGTTGGCTACATTGTTTGGTAAAATCAAAGTGCTCAAGCGTTGCGTCTCTATGTGTTAAAGAAGTCTTCAGAAGCAAGAAATTGGATTTGAGGAGGTTCAGAAGCTGAAATGGCCTTCAGAAGCAGATTGGACCTTCAGACGCAGTTTTGGCCTTCAGACGCTGAACAATACTTCAGACGCAGAAATGGCCTTCAGACGCTGAACAGTACTTCAGACGCACTGTTCAGACGTTGACCAGCGTTGAACTTCAGAAGCTGGATTTCTGCATTCTTTGTGATTAATCCTATGCGTATCTTTGGAAGATTTATCAAGGATTTATTCAGGCATTTGGTTTCTAGAAGGCTGATTGATTTGTTGAAGATCTTCTTGAAGATTGGCGTCGTTTTTATGATTGAATTAATTTGCTGAAAGATCTTTACATTATTTGATTCAGAAATATTTGTTTCCTTTTCAAGCCTTTCATAATTCAGAATCATATCAAGTGAAGAAGATTGGATTCAGAATTATGCTGCTTGCTGAAGCCTATTTAAAGAGACGTGGTGCTGCTTATTGAAGTGTTAATCAAAAACCAGAAATTGAGTCTTAGAGTTTTTAAGAGTTTTTGAGTTTTTGTAAGCTTAGGCTTTGATTGTACACCACTCATCTGAGTTGGTTTAGAAGTTTTGAGTTGTAAATCATTCTAAGCTTTTAAGTACGAATGATGCTTTTGTTTTATTGAAGTGTGTCTTCAGAACTGGGTTATTTCAGAAGTTGTTAGTAACTGGGTTGTTACTTGAATAGGAAGTAAGAAGGGGGTTTCTTATACTCAGGTGTTGGGTAGAAATCAGACTAGTGGAGATTAAGTCAGAAGACTAGGAACAGGGGGTCTGTGTCTTGAGTCTTAGGATTAATTCCTCATAGTGGATTTCCTTCCTGGATTGGTATCCTCCAGACTTAGGTGGTATTTACACCGAACTGGGTTAACAAATACTTGTGTTCTTTTATTTTCTGCACTTTACATTGCTGCTTCTGATACTGTGTGATTGTGCTCTGTTTTAACATTCATTGTGCTCTGTTTTACGTGCTATTACCATATCTGCCAGAATTTCAGTAATATTTGTCTGAAATCTCCACCTAAAACAACAACCTTACCACCAAAAGGTATATCCTTGTTTCGCTCATCAACAGACTTAAGAACATCTCTCAAAGATCGATCAAGTGCTTCAAAACAATGTTTGTGCATCATAGGCGCTTCGTCCGATATGATGAGCTTTGCCTTAATTACCAACGATGCTAATGGTGTATTTGGGCTAACTCCACACATCGAGCACTCGTCAACCATAAGAGGAATACCAAACCTTGAATGCGCGGTTCTTCCACCGGGTATGAGTAGAGAAGCTATTCCACTTGATGCATTTGCCAATACAATCTCGCCGTTAGATCTCAATGCAGCTGATAAAGCCCTCCAAATAAAGGTTTTTCCAGTGCCACCATAACCGTACAAAAAAAAATCCAGGCTTGTTTTCATTTACCCTTGTCATGATTGTATCATATACACGTCGTTGTTCCATGGTCATGGTTGCCAACATTCGACGATGTTCCTCAGCTAACAATGGCCTATTGTAATTCGTCTCATCATGGATCAGTCTATTACCGACGTTAGGTAATAATGATGCATCTGCCTTTGGCATTGGAGGATAATCAGACAGGCTCTTCCCACAACTTTGTAATAACAGTTCAAGTTCTTTCAATGCATACGCCTTCAGCTGATCATTGTTTAACCTTAAGTCTGAAAGAAATGTGCATCTAAAATCAACATCGGGTATAATTAGTATAAAAATGAACAGCGAAATAACACGTGGGTTCGAATAAGCATCCCATCGCATATAAGAATATAAATTGTTTAGTATTTCATTTATATTTGCTTTTTTTAATGTCAGTGTTTAGTCGTTGCTTTATTTAAACATGCTCTAAAACTACGTTTTATAATGACGTGAAATAGCTAAAGGCAGTTCATATGATTTAAATAAAGCAAAGTTACAAATTAAATTTTAAGCACACATGCATGTATTTTAAACAGTATCTACGACAGGGATAGAAGAATAATGACTAACATTATCGCTTAAAAAATAATAAATTACCATAAATTTACCTGGAGTTCCAAGTAACCGCCTTTGTTTGTGAAGAATGTCATCAATAAGATTAGTCGAAGTAGAGTTCCAAACAACCTCTGGTCTCGCTAGCTGATCAGATACCATCAATGTTGCAAAGAGTCTGCGTAAAAAAGTACCGGTGCCCCAAAGACTTGCCTCTATTATTGCGTCTATAAATTCCTTGTCATCGTCCAGCAACCCCATAGCAAAGCAAGCTTCCTTGAAAGTATTATATTTGACATTGTCAACCGTTTTATTTGACATTGTCAACCGTTTTGCTGAAAGTGCTTGGGGTATCCATGCAGCTTGAAACAAAATGGCTTTATGTGCCCCTTTTTACCACAGTGATGACATACCCAAGGATGCGATGTCTTCTTGCTCTTAGATCCCTGAGGTTGGTTCTGGTGTTCCAACTTAGGTTTATACATCATAGGATCACATGTTTTCACAGCTGGAATGAATTTTTTAACTGGATTTTGCTGTTTGTTCAAGGTCATATCATCAAATCCTATACCATTTGGTTTCCCTTGGTTCTGACTCTCCAAAATCTTTTCAAGCGTATCAGTACCAGTGTTCATCATTCTGATTTGCTTCTTCATGTGATCAAGTTGTGAGTTCAAATGGGTTACCTCATCTTTCAGATCAGAAATTTGTCCCAAGTGTTCACTTCTTTCAGCCTGAAGTTGACTGATGGTCTTCTTCTGATTTTCCAGTTCCTTGCACATTTCTTCATTTCTGAGGTATAGTTCTTCATAAGAGGCAGCTGGTTCTTCAAAAGACAATACTTCACCACTGGCTTCAGACTTTGATGAAGCTTCAGCCTCTGATGGTGCTTCTGAAACCATAACTTTATTATCAGTTATATATCTACCAGTAAAGGCAGCAACATGCTTAGCAGACTCATTCTCTTCTCCTTCTGAGTCATCAGACCAAGAAACAGCCAAACGTTTCTTCTGTTTCTTGAGGTATGTGGCACATTCTGTCCTGATTTGGCCATATCCTTCACACTCAAGACATTGAACACTTTTGGATTGATTGCTTTTCTCATATGTTCTTGTCTTCTGCTTCAGAATCTTCTTAAATTGTTTACTCAGCATCACAAGATCCTCTGATAGGCTTTCATCATTTGCTGCAAAAGCAACACCTTTCCCTTTCTTATCAGTTCTGGCTATTTCAAAATTCTGAAGAGATCCTATCGATTCCTCAACCTTCATGCTGGAGATGTCATGTGCTTCCTCAATTGCAGTCACCTTCATATCAAATCTCTTAGGTAGGGATCTGAGGATCTTTCTCACAATTTTCTCATCAGATATTCTTTCTCCAAGAGAATCAAATGAGTTAGCCATGTCCAGAACATTCATATAGAAATCCTGTATGTTCTCATCCTCCAACATTTTACGATTTTCAAACTTGGTGGTGAGAAGTTGAAGTTTGGACATCTTTACATTGGAAGTGCCTTCATGAGTAGTTTTCAGAATCTCCCAGGCATCCTTAGTGTTGGATATTTAAAGGTTGGCTACATGTTTGGTAAAATCAAAAAGTGCAAGCAATGCGTCTCCAGAAGTTATTTATGTCTTCAGAAGCTGAAAACTGGATTTACTGTTCATCAGAAGCAAAACTGGCCTTCAGACGCTGGAACTGTTCATCAGACGCAGAAATGGTCTTCAGACGCAGAACTGTTCATCAGACGCTGAACAGGTCTTCAGACGCACTGTTCAGACGTTGACTTCTGTTGACCTTCAGAAGCTGTTTTTCTGCGTTCCTTTTGTTAATTCTTGGTGCGTATCTTTTGGAGATTTGTTGAAGATTTATCAAGGCTGATGTTTCCAGAAGGCTGATAATTTTTTGTGAAGATCTTATTGAAGATTGGCTTCATGTTTATTTATGAATATATTCTCAAAGGATCTTTGCAAAATATAATTCAGAAATATGTTTCTTCTTTGTGCTTCTATAGTATTTCAGAACTATATCAATTGAAGATTATTGTGTTCAGAATTATGTTATAGCTGAAGACTATTTAAAGAGAACATTGCTATTGCAGAAATTACGAATCAAAAACCAGAAATTAGAGTCTTAGAGTTTTAGTGTTTTTGAGTCTGTTAAGCTTAGTGCTTTGTTTTTGTGTACCACTCATTTGTTAGAGTTGGTTGTTTTGTTTAGAGTTGTTAATCACTTAAAGCTTTTAAGCACAAGTGAATGTTTTTCTGTTTTTGAAGAGTGTCTTCAATTTGTTGTTTTTTGTTGAGTCTGATAATCACTGGGCTGTGATTACTTGGTTAGGAAGTAAGGGGTTCTTATACCTAGGTGTTCCTGGGTAGAAGTCTAGACGGGTGGAGATTAAGTGATAAGACTGGAAACATGGGCTGTTGAGTCTTAGAATTAATTCTACTTAGTGGATTTCCTTCCTGGATTGGTATCCCCCAGAGTAGGTGAAGTTTGCACTGAACTGTGTTAACAAATATCTTGTGTTCCTTTACTTTCTGCACTTTAATTTTCTGCTTCTGAACTTTAGTTTTCATACTCTGTTTTACTGGTTCAGAACCAGAATTGCCAGAATTTCAATTGGCATCAGAGCAGGCACCCTACCTGTATTTGGGTGAGCTCCAGGGAAGATATTTTCTGGCTTTATGGAGAAAGAAGGAGGATTTGTTAACAGGCCACCTCTGTTGGATGGGACCAACTATGAATATTGGAAATCTTGCATGAGTGCTTTCCTAAAATCTATTGATAGCAAGACCTGGAAAGCTGTTCTAAAAGGTTGGGAACATCCTGTTGTGAGTGACAAAGATGGTAAGAAGACAACTATTTTGAAACCAGAGGAAGATTGGACCAATGATGAAGATGCTTTGTCTCTTGCAAACTCCAAAGCCCTGAATGCTATATTCAATGGAGTGGACAAGAATATATTCAGAATGATCAAGCAGTGCACAATTGCTAAGGATGCCTGGGAGATTCTTAAGACTACTCATGAAGGAACTTCAAAGGTAAAGCTGTCCAGACTTCAGCTTCTGACCACAAAATTTGAAAATCTCAGAATGCTGGAGGATGAGAACATACAAGGCTTTTACATGAACATTCTGGACATGGCTAACTCTTTTGAATCACTTGGAGAAAAAGTATCAAATGAGAAGCTTGTAAGGAAAATTCTCAGATCCTTACCCAAGAGGTTTGATATGAAGGTGACTGCAATTGAAGAAGCACATGACATCTCCAGCATGAAGGTTGAGGAATTGATTGGGTCTCTTCGAAACTTTGAAATAAGCAGAACTGATAAGAAGGGGAAAGGTGTTGCCTTTGTAGCAGATGCTGAAAGTGTGGATGATGAAACCTCATCAGAAGCTCTTGTGATGCTGAGTAAACAATTTAAGAAGTTTCTGAAGCAGAAGACAAGAACTGATGACAAGAGCAATCAATCAAAGAAAGTTCAGTGCTTTAAGTGTGAAGGATATGGTCATGTCAAGTCAGAATGTCCTAATTATCTCAAGAAACAGAAGAAGAGTCTGATTGTGACTTGGTCTGATGGAGAGGACTCAGAAGAAGAAGTGGGAATAAATCCACTACAAGAAATTTGTCATTTTGCGACACTTACTTTGCGACCCTTGACTTAGAACATCCACAAATTGCACTTTTGCGACTGTTATTGCGACTGTTAGGCATAAGGGTCGCAAGTTTTATAGCTTTTGGCAAAATATTTTCACAGTCTCGCTTTTGCAATTTCAGTCTCCCTCCCATAGCTGTATTTCTCACTCCACCTTTTTGTCCTTAATGTTTTCCCCAGATCCCGCTTTCTTTCTCTATCTCAGTATCCCACAACTCCAAATATCTAAAATTCAATTTTATCCCCAATCTCCAATTTCTAATCTTCAATCTCACCCTCTAATCTTAAATTTATGAAAACCTAGCCTCCAATTTCATCCCTATGCCTTCTCACTCGAACTCAATCGTTTGTTATGCCTTCAATCTCACTCTCAATTGCTGATACGCGGAAGCCTCACCCTCAATCTCATTCTCTCACTGCGACCTTCGCCTATCACCACACATCTGCTCGCTTCACCACCACCCTCGCGTACCACCACCCAACTGCGATCCTTTGCAGGTTAATTTTTTGTTTTTTAGTTTTTTTTTTAATAATTTTGAGCTTTTTTGTCAATTTAAGTGATTTTTTTGTTAATTTCTCAGTTTTGTGCAAATGGGTTTCGCTGTTGGATTTCGGCGTTGTTCGCACTTCTCTCCTACTTCAGTTCTCAAGGTAAAGGTTATGTTGTCCTCCCATCTTAATTCATTTGAAACTTCAATTCATGTCGAATTTGCTTGATCTGCCATGAAATTAACCTTCTAGGTATTCTGAAAATTTAATGAACATTTATGGGTCATTGGCAAAAACAGAACTTAATTTTAGTTTATGGACAATGGCTTTGTGTATTGCTGGAAATTCTGAGTTTTTAGTTATGCTTTATGGTGCTAATGATTGTCAATTGAAATGGGTACTCAATTAATATTGGGTTTGTTGTTAATGATTTTTGTGCTAATTATTCTGATTACTTGATTAACTGATTATTTTGAAAGGGGCTTGATTTGTGTTCACTCTGATTACTTGATTAATTGAGCTTAAGATGTAGAGGTAAAAGCTGATAATTAGAGAAGAAAGTATTGCCTAAGAGAATACAGTTTATGAATATACGCCTCTAAAAGGTATGCTCATGATGTTTCTATGAGTTTTGGATTATTAGTTCAGTAATGATATTGTGTATACGATCCTATTTATTTTCTAGCATATGTTTTTAAGATGTTAAATTTCTTGTGATTTTAATATCTGGTGATTAATGTTAAGGTGATTTTATATTTGATTTTAATATGTGCTAATTATAGGTTAAGGAGACTCTAAAGTTCTAAGGAAGTACGTGAAGAACTTTTAAGAGTATTATTAATATCAATTTGAGTAGTTTCTTTGACTAGTAGGCTCAATCAAATATGTTGTTATTTCTCTTTAAACGGTAGCACCACTTGTTGGATCGGGTTCGACGGAATGGTTATCGAAGTTGAACAAAAGCTTACTCCAGTCACTGCTGCTCCAGTGCCGAAAGGGTTTGTGTTTTGCCTTTAATTTTTAATTTGTTTTTATGTTTGCTTTTGTACAAATAATATAATAAAGAGAGCAAATCAACTTCTTATTCACAATAAAATATTTCTTGGTTTCTTGTTGTACTAGTAGTTTCTGCATTTGTTTCCTAGTTTTTTGTTTTTTGGATTTTTTTATTCCTTTTTATTCATTTTAGGTCAGATTCTAAAGTTTAAACCACAACTAATGGGTGTGGCTTAAGTGCTAAAGTTGAACAAATTTGAGGGCATCCAGTCTGTTTCAAAAGGCCATTTTTTAGGATCGCTGAATTAGCTCCCACATTTCAGGTATGGACACATATATTCAAACCTCTGCATAATATAATGAATCATATTTGGATTTGCATTTTGTTATTTAGCCGCCGTAATGCACATAATTTTTTTTGTTGTGGTGTGTGTGTGTGAGAGAGAGAGACTGCTATATAATGCTTTAGTTTATTTTAAAAATTGCCCCACTATTTTGTAGGAATGTTGACCCTTTTGATAATTAAAGATGAGTAGTAAGAGGTTGTAGAATCAGTTATGAGTTTTGGACTCAAACAATAGAAAATGCGGTAAAACATACTATCAAATTGGTAGATCAATTGGTAATCTAGTCAACTTAGAAACCTTGGATCTAAGGCATACCAAAGTTGATGAGTTACCAAGGGAGATAAATAAACTCACAAAGTTAAGGCTTCTTCCCGTTTATTATAGAAAATATGATGAGCATTATTCTGTGTTGAACTTTACGACTGGGGTGCAAATACAAGAAGGTATTGGATGTTTGAAATCTTTGCAAAAGCTTTACTTTTTGGAAGCAGATCATGGTGGAATAGACCTTATCCAAGAGCTCCAAATGTTGAGACAGTTAAGGAAGTTAGGCATAAGACGCGTGCGGCGAGAATATGGAAATGAATTATGTGCTACAATACAAAAGATGAACCACCTTGAATCTCTATATATTACTGCTATAGATGACGAAGTAGTTCTTGACTTGGATTTTGTATCAGCTCCACCTAATCTTAAAGTACTAAACTTGGAAGGTAGACTGACAAAGTTGCCTAATTGGATTCCAAAACTCCAATATCTTGTAAAGCTAAGGCTTTGCTTATCTAACTTTGAACATGATCCACTAGACACTTTGAAGAATTTGCGAAATTTGTTGAGGTTGAATTTGTGGGATGATGCATTTGCTGGTGATAGTTTACATTTTTCAGTTGAAGGGTTTCCTAAGCTGAAGGAGTTGGATCTCACTAGATTAAATAGACTAAGCTCTGTATCTATTGACAAAGAAGCTTTACTTTGTCTTGAACACTTTAAATTTAACAATAACCCTCAATTGAAGGTGTTGCCTAAAGACCTCAAAAACTTGAAAAACCTTCAATTCCTTGGATTTGCTGATATGCCAGCTACATTAGTTGATAGCATTAATCCAGAGAAAGGTGGACCATAACATTGGATTATCAATCATATTCCCCTTGTGCAGATTCGTCGAACAGTAGGATCAAAGTTTCATGACTATAAGTTGTACTCCATTCCTACTCAATTTAAAGTCTGAAATATCAAGGTACTCTTTCCTCTTAAGATATAATGCTTCTCTTGTGAATGTTTGAAATTACATTGCCACTCTAACCAATGTACATTTTGTTTGATTGTGTCTTTCATTTAATGCTTCAATCTTCCCTTTACATGAATGTTTGCATCTTTCTTGATTTCAAGTAAAACTATGTTGTAATGCATGCTCAACTATCCTAAAAGAAGTCTGGTAAAGCTGTAACACCCCTCTGCATATAATGCTAATTTATTTTATTTTCATCATCCATGTTTATTGATGTCTGATACTTGCTAACTTCAATTCGCTCTTCCATAAAATTATGTAACAGGATTGTTTATTCAGCATTGAAAAATTAAGTCCACAAGACCATTTAGTTTGTTATGTCATTTGTATCATGCTCAATTTTGATAGTTTCTTGTATCCAATTGAACAGATTAAAATTCTCCATGTTGCAGCTCACAAGAAGATGCACCTTGTCTCTCTTCATTCCTTCTATGGTGTCCTTGAATCGCTCAATAAATGATTTCCTTGAATTGAATCATCTGCTATATAATCAAGGAATGTGTACTCTATTAATTGACAAAAGGTTCTGGTTTTCTTTTTATGCTTTTGTCATTTGCCTTGTTGTTTATTATAGTTGTGCTGTGAATACTTTTCTACAAAGAGTAGAATGCATATTTCTGTGGATATTTCAGATTGCTATGAAAGATAGATGCAATTACGTTTCTATTATTTATTGGATATGTTACATTGATGAATTCTATCGGATGTAAATAATTGTTGTATATATAATCATTAGTTATGTCATACCCCATTTTTTGACCCATTTTCGTCTCGTTTTATTTATTGTCTCGTTTTACGCACTTTTTAAAAGGCCGAGAATTTTCGTCGTTTCAGACGAAATTTCGGCAGGGAGGTATTTTAAAATACCTCATGTCAATTTTTGTTTTGATTATTAATTTTATCTTTTTATCCCTTTTTATTTTTTAATTTCAATTTTTTTATTATTATCATTAATATTTATTTTTATTTTATTATTATCATTTTTTATTATTTTTACTTTTACTATTATTATTATTTTTTATTATTTTTGTTTTTTACATTTTTGTCCAAAAGTCCAAGTCCATAGTCATGGTCAACACAGCCAGCAGCACTGTTCACGCGCCCCCAAACACTGTTTTTCATCATCACAAAACCTTCAACCATATCCAAATCATCATCACAAAATCCTCAAATCCAGCAAGATCACTTTCTCATTAAATGCTTGCAGAAATTCTATCTCAAAAAACCAGATCAACTTGCATTTAGATGAGTCATTAAGCTGACAAGCAGCTTAATGTTCATCTATAAAAACAGAATTAGCATCAACAGAAAAAAAAAAGGAAATTTTTGAGAAGAAGATTTTTTAAACATAACAAGCATTTTTCCAGCAAAACAACCCAGCAAAACATCACCCAACATAGCCACACACGTCCACACACCACACACACACAGTAACACAACAACTCAGCATAACCACGACCCAAACACGCAAACAACTCAGCATAACCACAACACCCAAACACGCAAACAACTCAGCCATTCACGCAACCCACAACAACACAGCCATACACACACAGTACCACAAACACACTAAAACACGCACACAAACTCAACCCCAAACCACCATTTTCGCACAAAACCTAACCACACACTCACGCAAACACAAACCCCCCCCCTGAACAGACGCAAGCATTTGGACAACAAAGAGCAGAACCGAATAAAAACAAGAGAAAAGGGTAAATTTTTTCGTTTTTTCAAAGCTAGATCTACACTTTTTTAGAGGGATTTCGAAAAAAATAGGTTCGGATTTGGGTTTAGGAAGGAAAAGGATGTAGGAAAGGAAGAAAAATTTTGAAAAAGGAGTGTTTTTAACTTTCCGGCGCGGTGGCGCCGCCGCGTTGGCCGGCGACCACCACGCCGGAACACCTCCCTTGGCCGGCCAGAAAACTAGAAAGAGGAGAGAGGTGGGAGAGAAGAAGGGTTCGGTTTTAGAGAGGGAAGGAAGAGAGAGAAGAATTGTGAGGAAATGAAAGAAAGTGAAGGGGAAAGGGTATTTATACCCCTCCCCGTTTCTGTGTGGCAGGGTGTACGCGTTAGCGTACACCCACGCTCTCCTGACCCTTAGATTTTAATCATACGGCCTGGTTTTCTTTGCCCTGTGATTAGATCAGGGCCGTCTGATTAATCAGACGGCCCAGATTAATTTACGAAAGCCCAATGCCTTTTGGGTCTTTTCTTTCAAATCTGATTTAATTTTTACTACTAGCACCCCCTAGTTTTAATTTTTACACCTCCCAAATATTTATTTCTTTTATTTTCTTTGCAAATTTAATTTTTTTCTTTTTGTTATTTATTTCTTTTTATTGTTTTATTGTTTTTCACATCTCATTTATTTATTTACCTATCATTTATCTCATGCATTTTTTTATTTTTATTTCTTTTTGTTCATTTTATTTTATATCTTTTCTTTATGTCATTCATATGTACATTTAGGAACATATATATATATAAATATGCATTGTTCTTTTATTATTTTTATATAGTTCAATCCATGATAAATAAAATCTTTTTATTTTAAATCCAACGATCGTTTTATTAATTACTCGCGTTTAGCTTATTTTATCGCATTTTATTTTCTTTTTAACTCCAAGTAAAAAATCCCAAAACAACAAAAACATTTTCCTTTTTATTAAGTAACAAACTTGTTCATTTTGGTTGCAACAACTAATTTGGACAATTTATTTTCTTTTTTTTAAGTTCTAAGAAACGAGCGTTTTTTTAGTTAATACATTTTCTTAAAAAATTTCAAGTGAAACTTGAATGAAAAAGGGTGGTTTGACGTATGTCTCTCCTTTCCTCGATCGAATAAACACTTGACGTATGTCTCGTTGCTTAAACGATCGTCATTCTTTTCTAGCTTCCCCAAAAAATATGTTTTCTATTCAAACAAATCTTGAATGAAAAAGGGTGGTTTGACGTATGTCTCTCCTTTCCCCGGTTGTACGAACACTTGACGTATGTCTCGTTGCTCGGACAATCGTCATTCTATTTGCGAAGTATAAAAACTCACCAATCTTGGCCCTTATGGCCAATCCAAACCTTTCGCGCCTTTGCGCGTTATTTTCATCTTTTTTACGCCTTGCGCGAATTTTAACGCCTCCGTGCGTTTGTCTTTATTTTCAAACATTTTACGCCCCTGTGCGTCTGTCTTTTTCCTTAAATATTTACGCCTTGCGCGAGTTTATCGCCTTAGCGTCTGTCTTTCACCTTTTTTTAAGCTTTTTACGCCTTTGTGCGTTTTCAAACAATTCTTTTTCAAGAACTACGTAAGCTTTGAATTCTCCGACTACCGGGAGATACGTAGGAGCAAGATCGACGTCTTGTCAAGCCCGTTATTTAAAAATCTTTTTTTTCTTTTTTCTATTTCGTTTGTTTTTATCTCTTTCTTCACCTCACATTTTATTTACTTGTTCCTTTACATATATATATATAATTAAGCGTGCAAGCAAAACGTCAAAAACATTTTAAGCCTAAGTCAACTAAGAGGTTCCCGTTGAGTACAACGGATGTGAGGGGTGCTAATACCTTCCCCTCGCATAATCGACTTTCGAACCTAAAATCTCTTTTCAAGGTAATTTAGAACTTTTTTCCTTTTTCCCCGAAAAATTAAAAGTTCAGTCGTGATTTAAATTTAGTGATTCAATGCTAGTCAATAGCTTGACATCCGAAATTCGACGCGACAGAAATGGCGACTTCACTGGGGACTATCGCATAAAACATTTTGTTTGTGCATAAATAAGTCAAGCCTATCTTAGTCGGCTTTTAGGCTAAAATGTTTTATTTTTGCTTGCACGCTTATGCCTTATCATCATTATTTGTTTATCTTTTCTCGCTTTATATATATTTGTTTCATATTGCTTTATATTCATATTATATATGTTGTGGGGTTACTTGAGCGGTGTTACTCCACATTGTTCGGGTTAATGCCGGACGTGTGAGGCTCTATTCCCGAGCTTGAGAAAAAAATTAAGATAGGATGGGGTTGCGTAGCGGAGGCCCACTTGACGTATGTCTTGAAGGGAAGATGCGAAAACCCCGCCTAGAGTAGATTTCATTTGGAATATATTGAGGTCTTGCGAGCATTTGCAATTGACGACAATAGTTCCATGTGAAGTCCGTGATCTCTAGGGACCTTTTAGAAAATCTCATCTTAGAGCCTACACGTGAGGATGGGGGAAATTTTGAACATACATACATATGCATACCATACATTTACATGCATGAAAATAATGTTCGCATATCACTTTGCTTTATAGGAAATTAATTGCACTTCTTAATTTCCTTGTAAAGCAAAACAAAAAATTTTTTTTTCATGCATTTACATCATTCATTATCATGCATATGTCCATCTTCGAGTCCAAAACTCATTTCTCTTTTTCTTATCCTCAGGATTTCTCATAATCCGAATTGAGTATTCAGTGTTTGCATTTTCTCCGCAACACTACGCGTCTTTCCATAAAGAGAAGTGGCTCATCGTCTTGAAGCAACTCACGCCTACAATACTCGAGCAGCTTTAAAGAAGAAAATGGAGAATTTAGAGCAAGAGAATCACGAGCTTCGTGAAGAATTAACATCCATGAAAACGGAGATGGAAAAACTAACGGAGTTAGTGAAGCTGCTAGCTGCCGCGCAAATCCCGACACCTCCTCCTCCCTCCAGTTCTCAAGAACAAGCATCAACATTTGCTTCAACTTCAACATTGCATGTCAATGCTCCACAACACTCTAAACCCCTCGGTTGTACGTGGGGCATGCCTTTTGAGTTTGGTGAAGAGTCTATCCCAATTCCCACCACTCTCCTAGAAGCTCCGGTATCTCAACCCGAGATTTCCTTCCCTCAGGCTACTGTGGCCTTCACAACGCCAGTGGTCCATACCACTCAGCATGATCACGAGCCTATCTTTCATACCGAAAGTGTAGATGCTCAAAATAAGATGGCCGATTTCCAAGAGAAATTCGAGGAAATGCAAAGGGAGATCAAAGCCCTCCGAGGAAAGGATTTATTCGGGAAAAGCGCCCATGAGCTCTGCCTTGTACCCAATGTCCAAATCCCTCCTAAATTCAAGGTCCCGGACTTTGAAAAGTACAAGGGGAATACTTGCCCGCGAAGTCACTTGGTAATGTACGCAAGGAAGATGTCAACGCAAACAGACAACCATCAACTCCTCATCCATTATTTCCAAGATAGCTTAACCGGTGCCGCTTTAAAGTGGTACATGGGTTTGGATAGTACCAAAATTCGAACCTTCAATGACTTGGGAGAGGCGTTTGTCCGCCAATACAAATATAATTTGGACATGGCCCCGGACCGGGACCAACTCCGGGCTATGGCCCAAAAGGACAAAGAGACCTTTAAGGAGTACGCGCAAAGATGGAGGGAGATAGCAGCTCAGATTAGCCCGCCTCTTGAAGAAAAGGAAATGACCAAGATATTTTTGAATACACTTGATTCCTTTTATTATGAACGAATGGTTGCGAGTGCGCCAAGTGACTTCACCGAGATGGTAAGCATGGGCGTACGTTTGGAGGATGCGGTCCGAGAGGGACGCTTAGTAAAAGAAAGTGCTCCATCAAGCAGCACTAAGAGATTCGGGGGTGGCTACCCAAAGAAGAAAGAGCAAGATATCGGCATGATTGGTCATGGAGGACCTCATCAAGGGTACTCAGTATATCCACATATCTCTGCCATTTCACCTACCATCTCAACACCTCCAAACTACCAGATTCAGGTCCCACAAAGGCCTCCCCCTCAACAACCATATTATCAACAGCCCCGCCCACAAGGTCAGCAGCAGTTCCGACCTCAAGCACCTCAACAGCCCTTCAACCATCAGAATCGCCCAAGAGCGGCGTTTGATCCGATACCCATGAAGTACGCGGATTTGCTCCCGGCTTTACTTGCGAGGAACCTCGTACAAACAAGAGCACCTCCTCCCGTACCAAATATATTACCTACATGGTATCGCCCGGACCTTACTTGTGTGTTCCATCAAGGGGCACCAGGCCATGACATTGAACGTTGCTTTGTTCTCAAAAGTGAGGTTCAAAGGCTAGTCCGTACTAAAGTGCTGACCTTCAAGGACTCGAACCCAAATGTCCAAACTAACCCGCTGCCGAACCATGATTCCTCAATCAACATGGTTCAAGAGCATCAAGGAGCTAGTCCTATTTTGAAGGAAGCCACAAAGGAAGTCAACGCCATCACTGAAGATGGGCCAGAAGAAGCAACGCCCGGAGGAGTTTGCTGCAATTGGGATGCTGTCGACATTCCTTCTGTTATCCAATTGTCTAAGTAATGTGTTTATTTATTTATCGTTTTCAAAAAAAGATCCCTTCGTCTTGCCCAAAGCGAAGAAGGACTCATGTAGGGCTTGTTTAAAGTACTATTATCATAAATGAAATTTGTCGTTTTTATCACGACCTTTCTGTTATTCTCTTTGTTGTTTTTATTGTCGTTTTTCCGAAAAAATGGTAACACAAAAAAAAAAAAAAAAAAAAAACCAAAAAAAAAATCAATCATAAGTATATTTTCTTCTTTAAAAATTTCAAAAAAAGTCTGCATTTTCTCTCATTTCACTAAAATCAATCATCCATCATTTGCAGACTAAACGTCCATAAACCCGTTGAACTCCGTAACCCTAGGCTCTCTCCCAACTTTGAATTCCCTGTTTACGAAGCGGAAGAGGAAGAGGATGAAGAAATTCCGGACAAAATCAAGCGTCTATTAGAACAAGAGAGGAAGACTTTTCAACCTCATGAGGAAGCAATAGAGGTTATCAACTTGGGGTCTGAGGAGGACAAGAAAGAAATCAAGATCGGGGCATTGTTGGATGCATCTGTCAAAGAAAGAATCATCAAGCTTCTTGAAGAATATGTGGATATCTTTGCGTGGTCATACCAAGATATGCCAGGATTGGATCCCGAGATTGTGGAGCATCATCTACCTTTAAAGCCTGAATGTCCGCCAGTCAAGCAGAAGTTGAGAAGAACTCGCCCTGACATGGCCCTCAAGATCAAAGAGGAAGTATAAAAGCATATTAATGCTGGATTCCTTGTTACATCAGAATACCCTCAGTGGTTGGCCAACATAGTGCCTGTTCCCAAGAAGGACGGTAAAGTTCGGATGTGCGTCGACTACCGAGATTTAAACAAAGCTAGTCCAAAAGACGACTTCCCTTTACCCCACATTGACATATTGGTCGATAATACTGCCAAGTCCAAAGTATTCTCCTTCATGGATGGCTTCTCTGGATACAATCAGATTAAAATGGCTGTTGAAGATAGAGAAAAAACGTCTTTCATTACACCATGGGGCACCTTTTGTTATCAAGTGATGCCTTTTGGCTTAACAAATGCGGGTGCTACCTATCAAAGGGGCATGACCACTCTCTTCCACGACATGATACACAAAGAAATTGAATTATATGTCGACGACATGATTGTCAAATCCGGAACTGAAGAGGAGCATGTTGAATATTTGCTAAAGATGTTTCAACGCCTAAGAAAATATCGGCTTCGCCTGAACCCCAACAAATGTACATTCGGCGTGAGATCTGGAAAACTTCTGGGTTTCATTGTCAGTCAAAAGGGTATCGAGGTAGATCCCGACAAGGTCAAAGCCATCAGAGAAATGCCTGCTCCTCAAACTGAGAAGCAAGTAAGGGGATTTCTAGGACGTTTAAATTACATCTCTAGATTTATATCCCACATGACAGCCACTTGTGGACCCATCTTCAAGCTACTTCGCAAAAATCAAGAAGTAGTATGGACAGAAGATTGCCAGAAAGCCTTCGACAGCATCAAGGAGTACCTGCTAGAACCTCCAATACTTATTCCTCCAGTCGAAGGAAGACCTTTAATCATGTACTTAACCGTATTGGAGGACTCCATGGGTTGTGTACTTGGACAACAAGACGAGACCGGTAGAAAAGAGCACGCTGTCTACTACCTAAGCAAGAAGTTTACGGACTGCGAGTCCCGATACTCTCTACTCGAGAAGACTTGTTGTGCATTAGCTTGGGCTGCCAGGCGTCTTCGCCACTACATGCTTAACCATACTACTTGGTTGATATCCAAAATGGATCCAATCAAGTACATCTTTGAAAAACCCGCCTTAACCGGAAGGATCGCCCGTTGGCAGATGTTGTTATCAGAATACGACATCGAATACCACACTCAAAAAGCTATCAAGGCCAGCATTCTTGCCGATCATTTGGCTCATCAACCAATCGAGGATTATCAACCAATCAAGTTTGACTTCCCCGATGAAGAAATCATGTATCTAAAGATGAAGGATTATGACGAGCCACTATTCGGCGAAGGTCCAGATCCCGAGTCTAGATGGAAGTTAATCTTTGACGGAGCTGTCAATGTCTATGGCAATGGAATAGGGGCAGTTATCATCACCCCCGACGGCAAACATCTCCCTTTCGCTGCAAGGCTTTCATTCGACTGTACAAACAATATGGCGGAGTATGAAGCTTGTATTTTGGGAATTGAGGAAGCCATTGATCTAAGGATCAAGAACCTCGACATTTATGGAGACTCAGCTCTTGTGATCAATCAAATCAATGGAGATTGGGAAACTCGCCACACCGGCTTGATTCCTTATAAAGATTACGCAAGACGTTTGCTAACTTTTTTCAACAAAGTTAAGCTGCATCATATTCCTCGAGATGAGAATCAAATGGCAGATGCTTTGGCAACCTTGTCTTCCATGTATGAGATCAGCCGCCGGAGTGAGATTCCAACAATCAAGGTTGAGCATCTAGAAAGGCCTGCGCATGTGTTTGCAGCCGAAGCAGTCATAGATAACCAGCCATGGTTCCATGACATCAAAAATTTCCTCCAAAAGCAAGAGTACCCACATGGGGCATCCAACAAGGATAAGAAAACTCTGCGAAGATTAGCCGGCAACTTCTTTCTAAATGGGGAAGTTTTATACAAGAGGAATTTTGATATGGTGCTACTTAGATGCGTCGATGAGCAAGAAGCCGATCGTCTAATGCATGAGATACATGAGGGTTCCTTCGGGACTCATTCCAGTGGGCACACAATGGCTAGGAAGATCTTAAGGGCCGGATATTACTGGATGACCTTGGAGAGTGATTGCTACAAGCATGCCAGAAAGTGCCATAAATGTCAAATTTATGTGGACAAGATCCATATGCCACCAACGGCTCTGAATGTCCTCTCTTCCCCCTGGCCTTTCTCCATGTGGGGTATTGATATGATTGGTAGGATTGAACCTAAAGCTTCCAATGGACATCGTTTCATCTTAGTTGCGATTGACCACTTCACCAAATGGGTCGAAGCTGCGTCATACGCCAACGTCACCAAACAAGTGGTGGTCCGATTTATTAAGAATCATATCATCTGTCGATATGGTATTCCCAGCAGGATTATCACCGACAATGGGACCAATCTGAACAACAAAATGATGAAGGAGCTATGTCAAGAGTTCAAGATCGAGCATCAACACTCATCTCCTTATAGACCTCAGATGAATGGCGCAGTTGAAGCTGCAAACAAAAACATCAAGAAAATAGTGCAAAAGATGGTGGTCACCTACAAGGATTGGCATGAGATGTTGCCATATGCCTTGCATGGGTATCGTACTTCAGTGCGTACGTCGACAGGGGCAACCCCATTCTCTTTAGTATACGGCATGGAAGCAGTGCTCCCCGTAGAAGTCGAAATCCCGTCGTTGAGAATCTTGATGGAAGCTAAATTGTCAGAGGCTGAATGGTGTCAAAACAGATACGATCAGTTGAACTTAATTGAGGAGAAACGCATGACTGCCTTGTGTCATGGACAACTGTATCAACAGAGGATGAAACAAGCTTTTGACAAGAAGGTTCGTCCTCGTGAAATCCAAGAAGGAGACCTCGTGCTTAAAAGGATCCTATCTTTTCAACCCGATTCCAGGGGCAAATGGACGCCCAACTACGAAGGCCCGTATGTAGTCAAGAGAGTTTTCTCCGGAGGAGCTTTGATTCTCACAACAATGGACGGCGAAGATTTGCCGCGTCCTGTGAATTCCGATGTAGTCAAGAAATATTTTGTCTAAACAACAAAAGAACAGCTCGGTAAGTCGAAAACCTGAAAAGGCGGCTTAGGCAAAAAATGAGCGTCTCGGTGGACTGAAAACCCGAAAGGGCGGTCCAGGCAAAAATTAGAGACACAAAACAGAAATAATCATCCTGATAGGTCGAAAACCCGAAAGGGCCACCTATGCAAAAGTTAAGGATCAAAAGACAAGATAACTGCATCGGATTGACTACAGTTTACTTGGGGGAAATCAGCTGTCAAGGGACTCGGAATCTGAAGCATCCAAATAGTGAATTCAAAGTTGTTAGGGAGAATAGCGGTTACTGTTCAATGAACCTTCCCTGTATATTTACCATTTTTTTTCAAACTTTGTAAGGTCCGTGGAGCCACGTCGTTGGCGGGCCACCACCCCATTAATAAAATTTCTTCCTAGTGAAGTTTTTACATTTTGTTGGGAATTCCCATTTATTTTGCTTAGTCATTTCTTCTATTTTTGATAATAATACTTGAAACGAAACTCTTTTTCAAAAGAAAAATTTAAATCTTTTTAGAAAGCATAAATAATAAACACATTCTCTTTGGACTTGCGAATAATTGAAGTGCGCGTCAGCAGCTATCCCGAGAGCGGATAAACTTCGCGGACCAAATATGGTCAATTGCTAAACAGATTTCCCCGGCGGAGTTCCCCCGTGAATCAAAGGGAATATCCCCAGTGAATCAAAGCCCGACCTCGCTCGGCATTCAATCATAATCCCCAGTGGATTAGCACAATTCCTGGTGGATTAACAAACTCCCCAGAAAGTCAACCTTTGTCCAAAACAATCAAAAGCCCAATTGTCATTGGCACCTACTTACAAAAGCCCAACCACCGTTGGCATCTAAGGCTGGATATCGATCATGCTTCCAAAATGATCCTTATATCCCCAGCGAAACCACAAATAAAGCCCAATTTTTATTGGCATCCCTCCAGTGGAGTCTCAACCCCTAAAGCCCAATCATCATTGGCACAAATACAAAAAGCCCGACCTCGCTCGGCACCCCAATCAAAGCCCGACCTTGCTCGGCATCCAAATACAAATCAAAGCCCGACCTCGCTCGGCATCCAAACAAAACATAAACATTCCCGGCGGAATCACAAATTCTTTTCCCAAGCGGATTAACACGATTCCCCAAATGAAGTAACAATTTCCCCATGAAGTATGCATTCCTTATCAATGGTTACGGCTTCACCCGTCCCTATTTTGGAGGTGTTCCCTACGACATCATCCCCATCAAAGATTACCGAGTGTTTGCAACGCGACGTTGGTCCACTTTTCATTTTACCGGTCTAAATCTTGTTTCACCAAGTTGCCGGTCATGCAATAAATCAAAACATTTAGGGTATCCCCCAGTGCAAGCCAATCTTTCACACATCCCCAGTGGGAGTCCTGCATTAGTGCATTCATACATTCATGCATTTCATACATTTGTACAATCATACAAATCATGTGATTACGCATTCATGCATATACGCATTCACACATGCAGCATACCACAATATCATCTGTACATGGTTGTTTTAACCACCACGTTTTCTTACCAATTTATCATAAACAATCTGCATTTTTCTCCAATGTCATTCTCCAGTGATGTTACAAAATAAAGCCCAATTTTATTGGCATTCCCCAGTGAATCATTCACACTCACAAATACCAAATCATAACCAAAGCCCGACTTTGCTCGGCATCCCATCATAGTCACCAGTAAATATTCCCCAAGTGTCATCCCCAATCTGTTTGGTTAAGTGGTGTCACCCTTTTATGCCAAGTGGCAGTTCAAACGAACAGCTTGTGCATACTCCCCAGTGTTGTGCCAAGTGGCAAGTTCTTTAACGAACAGCTTGTGCATCCCTTTTCCCCAAGTAAAGGGGCAATTCTGTAAGGAACGGCTTGTCAGCCGCATCCTCACTGTCGTCAATGTACGGTTCGGTAAACAATCCGGACAGTTGACATGTCATTTCATTTCCTTGTCGTCAATGGCAGGTCGGAACAACCGACAGTTGACATTTTTCATTTCCTTGTCGTCAATGGCAGGTCGGAACAACCGACAGTTGACATTTTTCATTTCCTTGTCGTCAATGGCAGGTCGGAACAAACCGACAGTTGACATTTTTTATTTCCTTGTCGTCAATGGCAGGTCGGAACAAACCGACAGTTGACATTTTTCATTTTCTTGTCGTCAATGGCAGGTCGGAACAACCGACAGTTGACATCTTATATTTCCTTGTCGTCAATGGCAGGTCGGAACAAACCGACAGTTGACATTTATTTTCTTGTCGTCAATGGCAGGTCGGCAAACCGACAGTTGACATCTTATATTTCCTTGTCGTCAATGGCAGGTCGGAACAAACCGACAGTTGACATTTATTTTCTTGTCGGCAAACCGACAGTTGACATCATTTACACCCTTGTCGTCAATGGCAGGTCGGAACAAACCGACAGTTGACATTTTATATTTCCTTGTCGTCAATGGCAGGTCGGAACAAGCCGACAGTTGACATTTATTTTTTTGTCGTCAATGGCAGGTCGGCAACCCGAACAGTTGACATTTTATTTCTTGTCGTCAGTGGCAGTTCAGCAACAACCTGAACAGCTGACCTTTACATTCAATCCTTGTCGTCAGTGGCAGTTCGGAATTTAACCCGAACAGCTGACATTTTACCTTTTTTGGTTCCCGTGGTTAATTGCCCACTCTCCCCAGTGAACAGTTCGGCAATAACCCAAACGGCTAACCTTTTTCCCCAGTGGAACACTATCCCCAATCAGGTCATCTTTGCCATTTTGCATTTATACTTGCATCACATGCATTCATAACATTGCATACATGGCATCGTATCCATATTGTTTTACTGTCCAAAATTGGTCAAAAAATGGTGTACTCTGTATTTAAGTTTCTTCGACCCGTCGAACCAAAATTTCGCTTTTTAATCTCCGTAGCGAAGAAACTTAAATAGGGGCATCTGTCATACCCCATTTTTTGACCCATTTTCGTCTCGTTTTATTTATTGTCTCCTTTTACGCACTTTTTAAAAGGCCGAGAATTTTCGTCGTTTCAGACGAAATTTCGGCAGGGAGGTATTTTAAAATACCTCATGTCAATTTTTGTTTTGATTATTAATTTTATCTTTTTATCCCTTTTTATTTTTTAATTTCAATTTTTTTATTATTATCATTAATATTTATTTTTATTTTATTATTATCATTTTTTATTATTTTTACTTTTACTATTATTATTATTTTTTATTATTTTTGTTTTTTACATTTTTGTCCAAAAGTCCAAGTCCATAGTCATGGTCAACACAGATAGCAGCACTGTTCACGCGCCCCCAAACACTGTTTTTCATCATCACAAAACCTTCAACCATATCCAAATCATCATCACAAAATCCTCAAATCCAGCAAGATCACTTTCTCATTAAATGCTTGCAGAAATTCTATCTCAAAAAACCAGATCAACTTGCATTTAGATGAGTCATTAAGCTGACAAGCAGCTTAATGTTCATCTATAAAAACAGAATTAGCATCAACAGAAAAAAAAAAGGAAATTTTTGAGAAGAAGATTTTTTAAACATAACAAGCATTTTTCCAGCAAAACAACCCAGCAAAACATCACCCAACATAGCCACACACGTCCACACACCACACACACACAGTAACACAACAACTCAGCATAACCACGACCCAAACACGCAAACAACTCAGCATAACCACAACACCCAAACACGCAAACAACTCAGCCATTCACGCAACCCACAACAACACAGCCATACACACACAGTACCACAAACACACTAAAACACGCACACAAACTCAACCCCAAACCACCATTTTCGCACAAAACCTAACCACACACTCACGCAAACACAAACCCCCCCCCTGAACAGACGCAAGCATTTGGACAACAAAGAGCAGAACCGAATAAAAACAAGAGAAAAGGGTAAATTTTTTCGTTTTTTCAAAGCTAGATCTACACTTTTTTAGAGGGATTTCGAAAAAAATAGGTTCGGATTTGGGTTTAGGAAGGAAAAGGATGTAGGAAAGGAAGAAATTTTTTGAAAAAGGAGTGTTTTTAACTTTCCGGCGCGGTGGCGCCGCCGCGTTGGCCGGCGGCCACCACGCCGGAACACCTCCCTTGGCCGGCCAGAAAACTAGAAAGAGGAGAGAGGTGGGAGAGAAGAAGGGTTCGGTTTTAGAGAGGGAAGGAAGAGAGAGAAGAATTGTGAGGAAATGAAAGAAAGTGAAGGGGAAAGGGTATTTATACCCCTCCCCGTTTCTGTGTGGCAGGGTGTACGCGTTAGCGTACACCCACGCTCTCCTGACCCTTAGATTTTAATCATACGGCCTGGTTTTCTTTGCCCTGTGATTAGATCAGGGCCGTCTGATTAATCAGACGGCCCAGATTAATTTACGAAAGCCCAATGCCTTTTGGGCCTTTTCTTTCAAATCTGATTTAATTTTTACTACTAGCACCCCCTAGTTTTAATTTTTACACCTCCCAAATATTTATTTCTTTTATTTTCTTTGCAAATTTAATTTTTTTCTTTTTGTTATTTATTTCTTTTTATTGTTTTATTGTTTTTCACATCTCATTTATTTATTTACCTATCATTTATCTCATGCATTTTTTTATTTTTATTTCTTTTTGTTCATTTTATTTTATATCTTTTCTTTATGTCATTCATATGTACATTTAGGAACATATATATATATATATAAATATGCATTGTTCTTTTATTATTTTTATATAGTTCAATCCATGATAAATAAAATCTTTTTATTTTAAATCCAACGATCGTTTTATTAATTACTCGCGTTTAGCTTATTTTATCGCATTTTATTTTCTTTTTAACTCCAAGTAAAAAATCCCAAAACAACAAAAACATTTTCCTTTTTATTAAGTAACAAACTTGTTCATTTTGGTTGCAACAACTAATTTGGACAATTTATTTTCTTTTTTTTAAGTTCTAAGAAACGAGCGTTTTTTTAGTTAATACATTTTCTTAAAAAATTTCAAGTGAAACTTGAATGAAAAAGGGTGGTTTGACGTATGTCTCTCCTTTCCTCGATCGAATAAACACTTGACGTATGTCTCGTTGCTTAAACGATCGTCATTCTTTTCTAGCTTCCCCAAAAAATATGTTTTCTATTCAAACAAATCTTGAATGAAAAAGGGTGGTTTGACGTATGTCTCTCCTTTCCCCGGTTGTACGAACACTTGACGTATGTCTCGTTGCTCGGACAATCGTCATTCTATTTGCGAAGTATAAAAACTCACCAATCTTGGCCCTTATGGCCAATCCAAACCTTTCGCGCCTTTGCGCGTTATTTTCATCTTTTTTACGCCTTGCGCGAATTTTAACGCCTCCGTGCGTTTGTCTTTATTTTCAAACATTTTACGCCCCTGTGCGTCTGTCTTTTTCCTTAAATATTTACGCCTTGCGCGAGTTTATCGCCTTAGCGTCTGTCTTTCACCTTTTTTTAAGCTTTTTACGCCTTTGTGCGTTTTCAAACAATTCTTTTTCAAGAACTACGTAAGCTTTGAATTCTCCGACTACCGGGAGATACGTAGGAGCAAGATCGACGTCTTGTCAAGCCCGTTATTTAAAAATCTTTTTTTTTCTTTTTTCTATTTCGTTTGTTTTTATCTCTTTCTTCACCTCACATTTTATTTACTTGTTCCTTTACATATATATATATATATATATATAATTAAGCGTGCAAGCAAAACGTCAAAAACATTTTAAGCCTAAGTCAACTAAGAGGTTCCCGTTGAGTACAACGGATGTGAGGGGTGCTAATACCTTCCCCTCGCATAATCGACTTTCGAACCTAAAATCTCTTTTCAAGGTAATTTAGAACTTTTTTCCTTTTTCCCCGAAAAATTAAAAGTTCAGTCGTGATTTAAATTTAGTGATTCAATGCTAGTCAATAGCTTGACATCCGAAATTCGACGCGACAAGTTAGAAAAATCAAAACAATAATAGATTTTCATAAAACACTGGTAAATGTTAAGTTAGAGTGTCTTTAATCTGGAAAAGAAAAACTCTAAATAGACCGGCGTCTATTGGTCTACTTGACGACGAGTTTGATTCCCCTCAAGTAATTTCTCGAGTTTAAGACTTTAAGTTTCATGAATAGAAAAATTAGGTGGTGAAATGTTTTGCCCCCTTAAATTGGTAGTCCACTGAATCCGGATCGGACTAAATTGCTATTTCTGAATATTGAGATTCTAGACGGTCGATGAAATGGACAATGGACTTAAATTACACTATATAAGTGTTCTGCTCAAATTGATATTCGTCAATCAATCAACATGATAGCTAGTTTTTGTGAACTGTTTTTCTAGGTTTTGCTAGGTTTTGATAGCTATTCTTCTTCAGTATTACAAATATAGGAAACTGTTTTTGCTTTACCGCATACTGATAATAGCTGCATTGCAATATTACTTTTTTGCAATATTGCTTTTTTGCATTTCAGGTATGAAGGCAAAACATACTATAGTTTCAAATGAGACTATAGTATGTTTTTGATGTGTTCACTTACCCGTCTTGTTAGAATGTGATTATTTGATTTTCTATTGAGCTAACTTTCCTTTTTCAACGCATTCACCCATGACATTTTCCGTTGGTATGTACATAGGTTGCAAAACGACTTAAAGCTATACGTTTCAACCAAACAATATGAAACACGTACCTGTTGCTGAGATAGAACCAATGAAAACTCAGGTATGCATTTAAATCTGTCTGTAACATGTTCCTTTTTATTTGTGCTTCATGTTCCTTTTTTTGGGTTGGATTAAATTCCTCAGCCACACCTAGCACTTGTTTAAGATTTGAATAAACATGTATGTTAATTTTTTAATCTCAATACCATTGTACTACTATTTGCATATTCTTTTATGACCAACTATATGTGCCATTGGCTTTACACGAAACTTGTGGTTGTTGCGCTACATATCCTTTCATCCTTGATTGCAAATATTTATTCTTTAAGCTTTCTAATAGCTATGTTAGTGTTAGATTCTGGTTCATGTTTTCTAACCCCTGTAAGCTTTCTAATAGCTAATTATTCTCTAAGCTTTCTAACCCCTGTAGCTATTAGATTCTGTAATCAAATGTTTTATTTCTTAATCAAAGTGTTAGATTCTAAAAAAAAGAATTTGGAATAAACACAAACTGCTATTGGAATCATGTTGAAATAAACAAAAATTGCTTCATGTTTTACTGATATTGGAATAAAATGTTAGTTATGATTGAGTACTTTGATATTGCTAATCATTGTCTTATTTATTTTTCTTCTTTCCAGCCAACAAATTTAGGATCAGCAAAAGATGGTAGACATTCATCTGATTCTAGCCATCGCCTTGAGGATCATTGAAGCAACATCACTAAGGAACACTAGGGAATATTTAGATATTTTATGGACTTCTAATTCTGATACAGTTGTTTTCAATGTTTAGCCACTAGTTTTTCGGTTTTTGAATGTTAATACTACATATACTTTATTTATTGTTTTGGTTAAGTTGATGTGTGGTTCGATTTTGCTACTCTTGGATTATTATTTTGTTACTCTTGGTTAAGCTATAAAAAAAATATTAAATCAGGTCATCTCAATTTAAATCAGCTCCTCTCAATTTCAAAAATAAATAAATAATTGCGACTGTTCAAACAGTCGCTGAATAATAAATCCAAAATTTTAAATCAGTCATTTGCGACTGTTGGGAACTGTCGCAAGTCCCTTCCTTTGTGACTGTTGGGAACCGTCGCAAGTCCCTTCAAAACCATGTGAATGCTCTTCCTTTGCGACTGTTCCTAACTGTCGCAATAGCCTTTGCGACTGTTGGTTGAACAGTCGCAAAATGCCCTTTGCGACCCCAATTTCTGTGTCTGTTGGGGAACAGTCGCAAAGGGATATCTGCGACCCTTCTAACAGTCGCAATCCATGATTTTAGAAGTCGCAAAATGCCTTTTTTCTTGTAGTGATCAGCCAGGCATGTTGCTACCTTTACTGGAAGATGCATACCTGATGATGAAGTTATGGGTTCAGAAACTTCTTCAGAGTCTGAGTCAAGTGATGGAGAATCATCCTGTGAAGATCTGGCTACCTATTACAAAGATCCTGCTGAGTTTTGCAAGAAGGTGCATGTTTAATTTGCAGAAGTGTGCAAGCAGCTGGAAGAACAGAAGAAAATTAACACTCAACTTCAGATTGAAAGAAGTGAACACTTAGAGAAAATTTATGTTCTTAATAGTGAGGTAACACAACTGAATTCTCAACTTGATCAGATGAAAAAGCAAGTTAGAATGATGAACTCTGCTACTGATGTGCTGGAAGAGATTCTGGAGAATCAAAATCAAGGAAAACCAAATGGCATAGGATTTGTTGATAAGAATCTGAACATCAAACAACAAAATCCTGCTAAGAGGTTCATACCTGCTGCTAATACTCATGTTCCACTGATGAGGAAACCTAAGAACAAACCTCAGGATTCTAAAGACAAGAAAGCTTCTGATCCTTGGGTATGTCATCACTGTGGTAAAAAGGGACACATTAAGCCTTTTTGTTACAAGTTGCATGGATACCCCAAGCATTTTCACCACAGAAAAGTGGAACCAGCTGTGAACAAAAGCAAGATCAAGAAAGAATGGAGACCAAAGTGTGCAAGTGTTGCTCAGAGGCTGAACAAAGGGAAAGGAAAGGCTGTTGCTACTGACAGCAAGCCCATTCCTGTAGCACAGAAGAGTTCTGGTGCTGGACCATCTAAAGTCTGGAGTAAAGTGTTGGTTCCTGCTCCTGTTCAGAAGGCACTGGTTTCTTGTGAGTCTGAAGATGTTGTTAAGCATGATACCATGCCATGTGTTCAGAAGAGAATTGCTGAACTTGAGAAACAGATTGCTGGGAAGAAGGTTCTAAATGTGCCTGAGGCACACATCAATTGAGCAACATCTGGTGTTGTGTCTAATGAAGACTAAGCAACTTCTGATGCTGAGTCTGAAGACTTTCAAGTTGGTGACTGATGTTCTTAACTTCACTTTGTGTTTCTGGTTTGCAAGTGTGCTGTGCTGGGTTCTTTGTGTTCTGTGTTGTGTTTCTTGCTCCTTGTGTTTGCTGGTGTTTTGTCAAACTTGTTTGGCTAAAAAGGGGGAGAAATATGTGTGCTGATCTGTTTGGTTCAGGGGGAGTGTTCCTGAGTTTGTGTGTTCTGTCAGAAGCTGAGCTGTTCAGGGGGAGTTCCTGAGTGATGTGTTTCAGGGGGAGAAGTTGTACCTCAGAAACTGCTGCTGTATGTTGCAGGGGGAGTGTTTTGTGTGAAATTGTGTGAATTATTCCGCTGCTGACTCTGGTGCTATGTTTAATTGTGTGGAGTTCTTCATGGTTGATTAATTTTGTTGAGTGAAGGACTTGTCTTTGTGAAGAATTTGATTTTAGCCAAAAATTTGCCAAAGGGGGAGATTGTTGGATATTTAAAGGTTGGCTACATGTTTGGTAAAATCAAAATGTGCAAGCAATGCGTCTCCAGAAGTTATTTATGTCTTCAGAAGCTGAAAACTGGATTTACTGTTCATCAGAAGCAAAACTGGCCTTCAGACGCTGGAACTGTTCATCAGACGCAGAAATGGTCTTCAGACGCAGAACTGTTCATCAGACGCTGAACAGGTCTTCAGACGCACTGTTCAGACGTTGACTTCTGTTGACCTTCAGAAGCTGCCTTTCAGAAGCTGTTTTTCTGCGTTCCTTTTGTTAATTCTTGGTGCGTATCTTTTGGAGATTTGTTGAAGATTTATCAAGGCTGATGTTTCCAGAAGGCTGATAATTTTTTGTGAAGATCTTATTGAAGATTGGCTTCATGTTTATTTATGAATATATTCTCAAAGGATCTTTGCAAAATATAATTCAGAAATATGTTTCTTCTTTGTGCTTCTATAGTATTTCAGAACTATATCAATTGAAGATTATTGTGTTCAGAATTATGTTATAGCTGAAGACTATTTAAAGAGAACATTGCTATTGCAGAAATTACGAATCAAAAACCAGAAATTAGAGTTTTAGAGTTTTAGTGTTTTTAAGTCTGTTAAGCTTAGTGCTTTGTTTTTGTGTACCACTCATTTGTTAGAGTTGGTTGTTTTGTTTAGAGTTGTTAATCACTTAAAGCTTTTAAGCACAAGTGAATGTTTTTCTGTTTTTGAAGAGTGTCTTCAATTTGTTGTTTTTTGTTGAGTCTGATAATCACTGGGCTGTGATTACTTGGTTAGGAAGTAAGTGGGTTCTTATACCTAGGTGTTTCTGGGTAGAAGTCTAGACGGGTGGAGATTAAGTGATAAGACTGGAAACATGGGCTGTTGAGTCTTAGAATTAATTCTAGTGGATTTCCTTCCTGGATTGGTATCCCCCATAGTAGGTGAAGTTTGCACCGAACTGGGTTAACAAATATCTTGTGTTCCTTTACTTTCTGCACTTTAATTTTCTACTTCTGAACTTTAGTTTTCATACTCTGTTTTACTGGTTCAGAACCAGAATTGCCAGAATTTCACTTAGCTACAGTGCACTGCTTGATAAGTCTGAACATGTTCTTGTCCACTCCATTGAATAAAGCATTCAAGGCCTTGGAGTTTGCAAGAGCTAATTCATCTTCTACCTTGGACCAATCTTCCTCTGGTTTTAATTCAGCTGTCTTCTTACCCTCTTTGTCAAGCACAACAGGATGTTCCCAACCCTTCAGAACTGCTTTCCAGGTCTTGCTATCTATAGATTTCAGGAAAGCACTCATACGAGATTTCCAATAATCATAGTTGGAACCATCCAACAGAGGTGGTCTGTTCACAAATCCTCCTTCTTTCTCCATTATGCCAGAAAATATCTTCCCTGGAGCTCACCCTAAAACAGGCAGGGTGCCTGCTCTGATACCAATTGAAATTCCTGGCAGGACTGGTTCTGAACCGTAAAACAGAGTACAAAAAAACGCAGAACAGAGTATACAGTTCAGAAGCAAAATAACAGACAGAAAGTAAAGAACACATGTGATTTGTTAACCCAGTTCGGTGACAAACACACCTACGTCTGGAGGCTACCAAGCCAGGAAGGAAATCCATTAAATAGTATCAATTCAGTTTACTTTAAATAAACTTTAAATTTTTTCAGTTAACTTTAAAAGTCGAGATCTTGAACAAATTTTTCTGTTTGTATGTAGTAAACGGTCTTTCCAAATTTGTATATAGTAAATGATAATTTATTATGAAGAAATTCTTCAAAAATAAACCATAAACATACAGGCTTACAGTTTGTGTAATATCAAACCATAAACACGTGTTTACAAGATATATATATAAACACAAACTTATAAGATTTATTATTTATCATAAATTATTATAGAAGGTGTGCATTTTTAAAAACAGTATACACTATAAATAAACACATTTTTTTAGGGATATAAATAAACTCATTTATGATTTAGGTTTCTCTTTCAAAATATATACCATAGACATATGTATATGGTAATCGAATGTGGTTTCGAAATTTTTGAAATATGTAGGCCTAGGGGTAGTGATGTTATGCGGTACATTCCACAATTCAACCTACGAGTATATATATATTTTTAAGAGGGCAAAATAAAATATACTGCCCAAAAACAATAAGTCCCTCCCCACAAGTGTGTGAGAGAACTTAAAAGAAAGATCCACAATTACATTAGAAAAGCATCAAAGAGAGAAAACAGGGAAAAACTAAGAAACAACTGCAATATTTCAAAGACTTCATCCACAAAAAAGAGTGAAGTTTAACTCTTTCACTTAATTATTGCAGCTGCTCCTCTTTTTGCCAAAAATACACATATTTTTCTCTTTCCAAATAATCCACACCACTATTAACCAAATAATATGAAAAGCCATCCAGACATATTTGGAATAACAACCTAATCCACCAACCTGAACAAAATGCTCTCGAAAATTACCCTGTGTAACTATTGAAAATTCTAACCCACCAAAGAGCAAAGGTTACCATAAAAACAACGTCTCACAAATAAATGGCCCCTATCCACATTCATGCCGCAAACTCTTGTACGAATTTGATCTTTGTTTGACACGAACCAAATTATCCTTTGTAGGCATTGAGAAGCAAACGCCTAACAAAAAGAGAAATTTTTAACGGAACCACTTTTAGACACAAGACATGATTGTTATCTGAATAATTATCGTGATCCACCGCCATCAAAATGTTATATGTGTTGCACACTGTATAACAATGGGAGGAATGTAACTTTCAAACCCATCGATCCTCCATATTAACCTGCAAAACAACTTAAGTTAACAACTCGACACACTCTCATACCAACTCTTCCTCCCAAACAAACAATCTCCTACGCCTCCCCATTCAACCCCAACCTAAAAAATGCATTTCAACTACAATCACCATTTAAATATTTGATAACATTTAAAAATTATAGTTACTAAATATTAGTTTATCATAATATGGAATATTGAATATTTTTTACAATGAAATAAAAAAAATAGCATAATACTTTTTTTTAAGCCAAAAATAGTTTAATACTTATTAACAATGAAATGATATTTTTTCTTATAAAATGGTATTTCCTAAAATACAAAAGTTAATAAATAGTTCTTTGATACATAAAAATAATCATTAGTTTATTGATTTAGAAATAAAATGTACCAAAACACTTCAATTTTTTAACGTATGTATCGTAGAAACCAAATCATTTTTGCAATCCTTTTTTTATGGGACATCTTTATTTGACTTAATGAAAACAATGTTTATATCAAATATAAAATTACCTTGTCAATGAAGGTTTGCTTGGTTGGTAAGGAGTTTACATACCTTCAAGGTCATGAGTTCAACGCCCGCTGCTATCGTAAAGTTCTGGTTGATGGATGATCTTTAAATATTGCATTCTAAAATCCGAAACCTTTATATATATAAAACGAAGATAGTAACTTCCCCATTTCTACAGTTTTATGTTTAAACATTTGGTTTCTTACCGATTGCGGTTGTCGCGGTGTGAATTAATCACAACATTGCACAACTCTTAAATAATGATAGTAACGTAAATAACTTAAACTAGAGATAGATTTGGAGTTCTGAATTAGATAGCGAGATAACATTATGTAATTTATGATCAAATATGTACTAAAAATATGATTTTCATCTATCTCAATTGAAAAAAATATCCGGATTTTGTGTCTATTGTCATGAACAGTATTTTTTGCGGTCGTAATGGTGTTTCATCGCGGCTATAAGGGCGTTTCTTTGTGATTTTTGTTCAGTCTGTAAAAACTATGAAAACAGTAATGCCGACTACCTATACCTTTTTTTCGCAGCATTTTTCTCGGTAACGGACCATTTTTTAACACCTTTCTGTTTTAAAATTTAATGTTTGAAAATTGTGTTGTTTCTTATTGTTTCTATTAAAGTATTTAGTTTATATGATCACGAATGCATGTTTATATCAAATTCATACCATATGTATGTCTTAGTCAAAAAACAAAGCTTCTTTCTCTGTGCTGAGAAAGTTCAGATTATATAATCCGAAAAGTTTCAAACACCCAAGAAATGACAAATTTTTGAGTAAAAAAGACATTTTTCGAATTATATAATCTGAAATGTCATAAAACATTTCGGATTATATAATCTGAACTGTCTCAGCACAGAGACAGAAACTTTGTTTTTTTGCTGAGAAATATATATGGTAAAATTTTTGATATAAATATGCATTCATGATCGTATAAAATAAATACTTTAATAGAAACGATAAGAAACAACACAATTTTCAAACATTAAATTTAAAACAGAACCAAATGTTCAAACATAAAAATGTAGAAATGGGGGAAGTTACTGTCTTTGTTTTATATACTGAAAGGTTTCGGATTTTAGAATCCAAATTAGTTTTGGATTTTAGAATCCAAACTCGTTTCAGATTCTAAAATCCGAAGGGCATTTTTAGAAAAAAAAATAGGGCGCGCGAGAACTTCATAGAATGGGAAAAGTATCAGCCTTAAATACATTTGTCAACTCTCTTGAACTTTAAGGCCTTCCTTGATCCTAGTGAGCCCACATAACTCAATTCATCTAAACTTTTCTATCAAAAAATACAAATAACTTAATTAAATGTTTGTTTATTTTATTTGATCTTTGACAATTCTTTTTAAGGTTTCAAGATGGGTCCTAGTTCGAGGTAGTGAAAACCTTAGAGTGTGTTTGGATGAGGGAATGTTTTGAGGTAATGTAATGTTTTGAGGAAATTCAAATACTTTTAGATGAATTCCATTGTTTTGATAATAATATTCAGAATTTTCAAAATGATGAAAATTTATGAACTATTTTGTTCAAGTTAAATTTAGAGAATTTCAAATGACACCTAAATGCTAAGAATTTCAAATTTCTTCATTCTTATAATTTTTCAAATTTTGCATTTTGGTCCTCAAATTTTCCAAAATTTTCAAATTGATCCCATAAATTTACAAAAATTGCAATTTGACCCCTAATTTTTTTTGGAAATTGCAAATTTACCCCTCAACGTATTCAAAATTATAAATTGACCCCTCAATTTTTTTGAAATTTACAAATTGACCCCTAATTTCAATTTTCAAATTTAGCCCCAAAAAAATAAAATTTATAAAAGTTGCCCACAAATAATGACAATGGAATTAATTCTCTATCCAAACAAGAATATTTAAAAATGAAGTAAATTTAATTTAATCATTTGAATTGCTTAGAATTCTAAATTCTTTAAAATTTCTCAATTACATCATCCAAACACACTCTTAGGGCTCGAGAAACACTTACAAAAGAATTTACATTTACCTCATTCCAAAGATACTAAGGGGTCGCCCAGAACCTTTAGGTCCAAGACCTGTCTTTTTTACAATCAAAGAAAAAAATATCGGTAAGTTATTTTTGTATAATTTATAAATTGTTTTCATAAGTTATCATAAAGAGCTTGTCAAAATCATATGAGAATAAATAATGAACATGCCATAAGAAATTTTCGTATACTTCTCAAACACATTGTCAAGTGTTTATAAAAATAGATAAATTCATATAAATTATTTGCAAGTCACATTTGAAATTCTCCAGCTTGACTCTAAATCAGATTAGAAGATCAAATCAATCACCAAAGTTGTTGTTCCCTCGATTTATTGGAATTACACTTCATGAAAGTAAATAAATTCCAAACAATCCTTGAACCTTGGATCTAGGAACAAACATAACACCTTCACGTATCCTGAAGTAATTCCTCCATCATTAGTCAACAACTTATTCACCTTAAGTTTCCTTAGACTCCAACTCATGATCAAATTGATGCACAAAAGCCATAAGAATTCTTATTCAACAATACTTTTCCATGGTTGAGAAGATCTTAAAGTAGTCAAACCTATCAATATGAGTAAACCCCTTAAGCGCAAGCCTTGCCACATGCATTGTCTTCTCCACTCTTAGAATGCACTTCTTCTTTCTGAAGATTCACTTGCACTCAACGACCCTTTCACTTTTTCTGATTCCAAACTTGAAGCAACCAACACATTCAAAGAGTTGAAGGCATTTTTGTCTATCCAAACAATGCATATTCACATCCTTGTTGTGTCAAAATTGCTTCCATATTAATCCTCCATTCACTGAAATAATTATTTCCGGTGAATTTCTCGATGTCAAACTTGGTAACCATGGTGCAAAAACAGATATCCCTTCTAATCCCCACAGACGGCACCAAATACTGATTCAAATGCGACCAAAAAAACAAGTCCAACTCAACAACCATATTTTCAATGAATCACCATAAAACATTGTGGTCTCTCACAAATTTATTAGGCATCTTGGGCCTTTTCTTCTTTGTTTTCGTTGAGCTTTGCTCATTATGGGATATAATATAGGAGAGCTATGTTTACCCCTAAGGCCCTGACCCCGTCTGGAAATACACATCCAGATCGAAAAGAAACATCATTTTTGCTCCGGATGTACCCATCCAGATGTGAGAATGATTGTTTATTCCCATCCGGATGTGTACTTCTGGGCGAGTTCGATTTTCAATAACATTGGGGAAAAAGATGCCTAAAATAGTACTATTTCCTTTCAACTGTGAAAAGTTGGTATATAAGAAAGTAACGGTCACTGCAGTGGGTTACAGAAGATATAAACAGTGATATGAAGATTTGGGAATATGCGAGAAAAGAGAGAAAACTGAGTGAAAATAAGCCAGGGATCAAAGGCTTTGAGAGAAAATTCAGAGGATGGAAGTTTTGGACATTGTTGATTGTTCATGTTGAACATTGAATTGAACAATATCAAGGATTCTATTTTCTTGCAACCTTGATCCAAATTCTTTGATTGATAGTACAGTAGTTGCTCCCTCTCGGAAACATAGATATCTTTTTTGGATCGAATTCTGTAATCAATTCTTGTGTGCTCACCTCCTCCCTTAATCTTGCAATTATTTGAGCAATTTTATTCTTTCAATAGTGTAGGCATGATGGTGATTTTGTATTTTTAACCCCTCGGTACATAATCTGTGTTTCTATCCTAAATTTGACTTCTGTATATTTGTGCTTCTGCTATCAACGTTTTTCTGGTTTAAGTTATAACATTTCTGCATAATTGCAATTCTGGTTTATGCATTTCTGATTTACTGTCATAGCGTGTAAATCACTGCCATGCACAATCTGATTATGCATGAATGTTTCTGCTTCTTTGCAAGTTTCTGGTTATGCGGCTGTCTGCTTGTGCTGCTACATTAGTGTTTATGCAATTCTGTACTTTTACTGGTTTATTTGCAGTTTCTGTTTTTGCATTTCTTGTTGGACACGGAACTGTTTTGTGCGCAATCCTGCACCAGTGTTTTTTTACTGGTTCATGTAAAATCTGGTTGTAGTGCAGAGCAAATTCTTCCAGGCTTCCTAATTAGCTTGTTAGAACTATCACCATTGTATTCAAATTCAGACATAGCCTAATATTCTAACAAGACAAAATTATATTTCCACAATTACAATCTTTGGGGATAATTAACCACCACTCATTGAATAAAGTAGAATAACATTTCTTTTGCATATTCTATATATTTGAATAAAGTGGATTACGAAGGAGGCGGTGATTGCATGAATCAGTAAGATTTCTATTTAACAATCATTTGCAAGAGCCTTTGTTAACATTTCAAACATTTTATAAACTTACATTCTTCTAAAAATACCGAGTAGCTGTTACAACTTAAACTATGCTTATGCTAAATATCACTACACACACACATCTATCACAGTCACACAAGCCATAAAACAAGGCATGCATAAACAAGGTTTTAATCGGTCGACCTACAATTGTTAACATTGTGCGAAACTACATCCAACTATACCTGATGTGGCTTATGTTGTAGTTGCGGTCCTGTTAGGAATACATAAAGAAATCTTGACGTTGCGGTCACAATTGCTCGCAGGACGTTATTTAAAACCTTGTAAAAATGCATTTTCAAGCCCATGCTTCTCCTCCTCCTTCCCTAGTATTTACAATGCCAAGACTTGCAGGCTTCTTAGATGGCTTGCTCAATTGAAATACCGGGTGCCTGCATAACTTTCGCACGCCGTTTCTCAATCGTGACCAATGTTCGCTGTCATATCTTCGTCGATAACTATAACTATTTTCTAACGGACCACTCTCGTATCTTGGAGTTACGCTATCACTTGAAAAAGATCTGAATACCTCGTCTCGATTCCTTTTTTCCTCGGAGCTCCGAAGTTTCTCTACGCTCCATTCTATTCTTCCTAAGGTGGAAGTCCTTGAGAATTTTCTTTTGGTAGTTGATGAGTTTTTGTCACAAGCATCCTCAATTTGTTCACATGATGACTCCTCTTTGTTGAAGTTGAAAGGAGGAAATTCATCATTGCAAGAGGCAAAATCCATGCTATGTGAGAGCAATCGTGCATTATCAATTGATTCTTCTCTTTCTCTAAGCGTCTTCAAAATCAATGTCTTTAAGAAGTTCATAACTTGTACTGCATGAATCAATGCAGTTAAGGGGTCTGCCATCTGGATTTCACAAGAAAGTTTGTCTCTTAGTACTTGTATTTTTGTTCTACTTTTGGAGTATGCAAAATTGATTTTAGAGATATAGAGTTGATTTTAACATGCTTGTATATTTTCGAGTAGAATTTGTTTTGTTTCAAGAGTTGATTCTAACTTGAAGCTTTTAACTTTACATATTTTTACATGAACGTATTCAAGCACAAATAATTTTGCATTCAACCCTCTTTTAGCCATAATCAATTCATTCAAAATCAATTTTTATCATTGAAGAATAAAACATAACATCCACGATTCAGAAATTGCTTATTATTGTTCACCGTTATGCCATGCTAATTGTACAAAATATCAGAGTTGTCTAAAAACAACTTGAATTTGCTACTGCTGCTTCAAACCATGAAATATGAAATTTAGATGCAAAATCAGATAATAAATTGGTAAATGAGCGAAACGAAATTTAGTTTATGAATAACCAACCAGAAACATTTCTGGTTTTAAAGAAAGTAACAAACAAAAACAAAAATTATTTTCTTAATATGATATTGTAAACAAACCTGTGTCATGTTGGGTGCGAAAACCATAGCTACGTTGCGCGCATTCATCTTATTGAACTGTTCATTTTCAACAACATCGGCCATCAAATTGATTGCCCAGTCAAGAAGAGCAGCTTCTGTGGAAGGAAGTAACTTGACAAGGTTAGTACAATCATCTTCTGTGTTGCATTGCATCACTTGCTCTGGTGTGAGAGAATCAAGTACTCCAGTTGGAAGTTCTCTAAACCAAGCCTGCAAGAGATGAAAATAAAAGATATGGTAAAAAAGCCTCATTATTAACACCAATTTGATAAGAAACAATGTCTTCAGTTTATAATATCCGATCATACTAAGGTAAATTCGATGATATTCTTGTTAGATTAGATTATTCCATCAATGTTCATTTTAGCATATTACAAACTCTTAGAACAGAAACCCAGTTGAAAAATATAAAGATACAAAAAACACAAATAGAGAGCACAGGATGTTTGATCACGGAGTTCGGCCAGTTATGCATACGTCTCCGACTGCAGAGTGGATGCAGTACCTTTCTATTAATCAAACTTAGTGTTTACAGAATACAACTTGTGTTTTATACTATAGTTTAGTTTACAAGATTACGCCTGAGCGACCTGCTCCGCTCATACAAACTGCCCACTTATCAGTAAATTATGAGCCATACCCAACACATACAAAATTTTAACGTATTGTCTACACTCTTTCAAAATAACTTACAAATTATACACATAACTGAAAGACTTTGGAAATGTTACGCATGGGTTCTGTCAAATGAAATTCAATTGATTGTAAATATGCAGAGAGGTTGAATTAGACATCTTAATAAATACCTTAATCAAGCCAGATAAACAATGAACATCAATTCCATGTGGCACTATGCCTTTGTTTAACTGATCTCGAACGAATGCTTCTTGGCTATTTTCAGCAGTAATACGAAATATTCCTTCTGCCTTCATCCATGGAAAGCATGAAATTAGACCTTAAAATTGACATGTAAGTATTATCAAGCCAAATGAATTTGACAAATACGACAACACAAATTACGGAACATACTTTAAGGCCTCCTTCAGAATACAATTGTTTTTGCATCCTTAGCAGAATTGTTGGAACACTGTTCCCTCTATCATCATAAGAACACTGCATTGACTTTGCAGAAACACCAAATACCTTCACACTGCATAATTTAAAGATGGTATAGAACAAAATCAAAGAAAGACAAGAGAAGAATACAAATAAAAGAAGAGATTCACAAACAAAACAACATGATCAATCAAGGACAATCTGTTATTGCAGCCATAAATCTGACAAACTAGTTTTGTTTCTTCTTAAGTTGCAAAATGCAAGTAATGAAAACCTTACACTATATTTTGTGTTGGAAATGCAGACATGCTTTTTTCGGTAACCACGTTATATGTACAAACCATCTAGTGCCGCATAACAGCGTCTGATCTCCATTTAGCAGTGTTTTCCATACATAATAGTCAGGATTTAAACCTCTCACTACTGGCTTAAGGTGTCCGAGTTCCTTACCACTCAGATGAACATGTCGAAAAAAATGCATGCATATGTAATATACTTTCAATTACATAAATTTAACTCTGTTAATATCTACATCAGCTTAACCATGCTACCATTTTATTGCAAGTACAATAATCTATGGTAAATTCATAGGTTAATGGAAGCAACATACAAGAAGAAATAAACATTTTGATGATATCAATCAACTACAAATTGAGTTAACTTTGAATTAATATCAACCAAGTACATAAAAAGCCTAAAACTTTCTTAAGGGGAATGTTCATACTTTATATAATTTCAAGGGAATCATTCATTCAGAAACTCAAATAAATTTGCTGTGACAATTAACACTGAGAAGAAATATCATCCAGAATCTTCTATAGCAGAGCCACAAACAAACACTCAACATATAAGATTAATTTTTTTCTTTTTTAAAATATTTTATTGGAAAAAAAAATTTACTGAAAACTTTCTCTTGAGAGAGAGAGAGAGAGAGAGATCTGCATTGCATCTAATCTAATTATACTAAAAAAAATTGACACACACACACACACTCAACCAAAAATTCTAAACAAAATTGAACAAAACATAAACTAAAAAATCTACACAAAATTGAACAAAACATAAATTAAAAAAATCTAAGCAAAACATAAATTGAAGAATCTAAACAAAATTGTACCAAATTACATAAATTTCATGTTCTATGAACAATAGAGATATAAAAAATTGACCTGGCACTAGGTACCCTTGTAGGAACCTCAGGCTGAAACTCAGAAGGTAAACCAAGGAAACCATTGAATCTATCAAAAGTAACATGTGACACGTGTCTCACTTCAGTTGGCCAGCTGATATCTAAGGAAGAAACATCCTCCCTCTCCACACTGCAAGTTACAATAGATTTCTTAAGAGCAGCAACAACTATATCCAATATTGTAAACTGGTTTTGATGATTGTTGTTGGATCCTTTTGTGAATTGTCTTGAAACATTGTTGCTTGAATATTTCTCATCTTCATCATCATCATCATCATCATCATCATTGTCATTGTCATCACTTTCTAGTTCTTCTTCTTCTTCCTCTTCTTGTTCTTGTTGTTCTTCTTTCTTCTTGTTGTTGGTTACTTGTGCAACAGGGTTGAATTCAGACACACTGAAACCTGCTATGTTGCATGATTTTGATCTAAAAAGGCGAGTCATTTGAGTTAACTAACAAGAAAAAAAAAATGATGGGTTGGTGTTAAATAAAGCTGAAAGGATCTGAATATTTTAAGGTGAGGTCAAACTCAAAGAGGGTTGGTTTGTTTTTGTTACTTCAATGAAAATGTGATATGGTTTTGGTTAAGTAAAGGTTGTGGTGAAAAATGGAAGAAGGTGAAGAAGAGAAGAAGGAGGAATTGAAAGTAGAGAGAAAATGAAGAGTTTGGTTGAGAGGGAAATTATGAAAGACAATTGGATGGGGTGGTAAGAGGAAAGATTGATGGAGACATAAGACATGATGTTGGTTTTCTTTTTGTTTGTTTTAGGATCATGTTGGTGGGAAGAATAAGAAAAGTAAAGTAAAAGGTAAATGATCAAGGGAGAAAAAAAAATCTAGTGCTTAAGAAAAAACTTGTACAAATATTTCATAAATGTGTATAAATGGATTCTAAATAAAGTGGTATTAGCAATGCGATGATAGAAGAGTCGGCAACATGACTCTCTGTGGGAAAAAAACTCTAGTAGTCTAGTTCTGATATAAATAACAGACTAAATGTCATCTGATGTTGACTCGAGGATTAATCTATAGTGAGTTCAAAAAGTCTAACTAGTGGATATACCTTAAAACGCATATTGTGATAAAAGATCCTACTTAAGGCGGGTTAGAGAAAAAAAAATCAAGTGATATTTACACAAAGAATATTTATATTGGGATAAAATATGAGTAAAAGATATTATAATTCCAATTTAAGTAACTTCTAAAATCTTTATATTGAGGCTAGAATTTTGAAATGGTTCCATATTTTAAATGTGACACAATTTTAGATCTTGGCTGTCCCATCTAAATTAATGGTCTAGATCTTTTAAAATTAATTTGATAATTGTATGATTAGAATCGTCTCATCTAAAATTAATGACCGAGATTTGTTACTGCGTATTATTGTGTCAAACTTCTAGCGCAGGGAATCCGAGTCCTCCTTACAATTGCAGTTATATATACTGCAATTTAGAATATATTGCACATTCTTGCAGTCAATAATTCATGATCATTCAATCGAGATCGGATGGTAAAAAAAACTAACTAGATTTTGATTTTCCTAAAATGTGAAATTATCTAGCTTTAGATCTATACCGTTCGATCGATCGAGATCAGATAGTCATAACTCAATCAAACAGTCACAAATCCTCTAACTGCGTAAATGTATGCAATGGTGGCAGCAGGCTTATGGGTCCATAGGTTTAATTGAAAACTAAATCTCATTTTCAATATGAATATTTGTTAGTAAAGTAATTGGTTAATTACACTGTACACATGTGTAAGGTCATTGTGATTCTTAGCATGATTTTAATTGTCTCTTCACTAGATCCAACTTTCATAAACATAAACATTTTTTTTTTCTATAGAAAAATTGGCAGGTAAATGAGTGAGTTGGCTAGCTCGTGACATGAGAGAGAAAGGCAAGGACAAAAAAAACAGTGGAAGAAGATGTGAGAGTGCGTGTATTTTTGTGAGGTTTTTAGTGACATGTTTTAAGGCTATTAGATACGTGTACCCATCACACATGACACATATATGCTTAGGAGTCAGATTTCTGTGTATGATTGGTACTCTCTTGTTTGACTACATTACTATATTCGTTACTAATTGTTACTGATGCAATGAAAATTGAAGGACTAAAAGTATGATACCTTACTTTCCAAGTGAAATATTTGGAAATTGGAATCAGTGATGAGTTACCACTTTCTCCAACGACCAAATGCTAGTAGTATATTCCTTTCTCCGTTCACAATATTACTACCTTGTGGTTTTTTTTTAATAAAGAAGGCCTTGGATTAACTAGAACTAAAGTTGAGAGGTAGAAGTACCAAAATAATAATGCTCTTTTTTTAGAAGTTAAACGACACTCCAATATCTCAAGCCTTAAGAAATAATGTTCTTAATATCAAGATTCCCCGCCAAAATGATTTCACTCCTCACTAATGCCCACATTTCTGAAAAGAGAAAGCTTCAAGAATTGACTAACCCAAAAATCTTTTATAAAACGTCCATGATGATCACGAATAAGACCACCACAAACTGAAGCTCCATTAATAAAGAAATCAGACAAAATAATTACATACCAAAAAATGATATAACACTAAATAATTGGATGACGAGTATGTACTCGATCAAACTCTAGAATACAAGAGTATTCATCTTATATAAATATTATTATACTCCTACTACATATGTATCAATATCGTAAGGCTCAATTTGTAAACTTTATTAAGTAAACTACCGTATATAATGATCCACTTATGAGTTACAAAGAAAGATACCACTTATATCTTACACATCAAATAATTACCCACACCTTATTCTCTTGGATATGGTTGGAGATGTCTCAATTTTCTACATGATTGTTGTAATTTTAGAGTTTTATTTTATTTCAAAAATTAATTAGAAATATGCTTTGTTTTACTAAACTATTATTTTGACCACATGTTGATCTACTTGGTCAAAGTTGTAAATGTGGGTTGGTACTAATGCTTGAAATTAGCCTTATTTGTAGTTTTTCTCTCCCAACGTTTACTTTTATTTTGCTTTAACCATGTGTTAATTACTTCCTAATTATAAGGAACCACCAAGCCTATTCACAATAAAAAAAACTCTCGGTCATTTATTTTTCATGGAAGACTAAGCATACTTGTTAAAAAGAACCCACCACACTATACAAAAAATTAATTTCCTCTTTCTTAAAAAATTAAGCTTATGTTTCCTGGGTGCTTCCCCTGTGTTTATCAAATTCAAGTTGTTCTGTCACCTCTGATATGATTCATGTCAGGGAAAAACCTGTTGTATCCTGGGAGGATATGCGTTATGAGGCGGATAAATCATTAAGGACAGTGATTTCATCACGCCTCAGGTTATGTCAATACCCTAGTTATACAAAATATTAAGGACATATAAGTTTATTGATCCTTCTCTTTTACTTATATTTAACTGATGTTTATATGTATATGTTGACTATTATTTAGAGATAATTATCATGGTTAATTTATACTACAATGATCACCTAAGAATAGAGTTAAGTCACCTCTTCACAAATCTCTCTATTTATAGGAGATAATATTGCTCTTATTCATGCATAATTTTGTACATATTAATTCTATCACATTTACAACTACGATCACTTCATAATAGTGAAATTCTCAAGACTCTAGATACATTCATCCACCTCTTAAATTTTGTCTATTTACATCAATATTTGGAAATTATAATTGATTTTTCAACAACAATAAATTCTTGATAATTATTACAACAACAATAAATTTTTATTCAGATTTAATTGGGAAGTATTATTATTAAAGAAATGATGAATAGTAAGGGCAGTAGTATCTCTATATGGAATCTTCGATCTTTTATGTCTTGTGAATAATGGAAGTGTTGGAGTTGAAGGCAACTCTTTTATCCTGTTTCGTCACGTTTTCATGAATTAATGATAAGGTACTTGTGTCATCTTATATTGCCACGAATTTCCTTTATATATACTTATGTTCTCATGGAACATTATATAGTTTTGATATGATTAATCTACACATGACTTGTTGGTCTTTTCAATTGAGACTATTATTATTGGTTTGGATTTATTGAAGGGAAAAAAAATGTACCTTTGGTAGCACTTCACATGCCAAAGAATGAAAGATACCCAACCTTCAAACGGAGGAAGAACAGGTTGTCAAGGAAATAAAGTTGAAGAGAACAAATTTCAAAAGTAGGATGATCCATTCACGTCAATTTTGCTATGCTTTATGATTAGATTATTAAACATTCGAGAAAAAGAAAGCTTTTCAACATTATTGTTGAGTATGACTCATCATATTTGCTGATAATTATGTTGAGAGAATTGTAATATTGTAATCTAGATCTTTGTGTTTAAGTAAAGTTTGCAGCACATAATTCTTATAATTTGGATTGCGCATAACTCAACTGTTATAAAATTGGTTTGTAAAGTGACTATCCACCATTTATAAATACATTGTTAAGTCACATCATCATATATAAGGCAAGAGTAATTATAATTCACTATATACACTACTAGAAAAGCAAAATTAGGGAGGGAAATTAGTGACAAAAAATGAAATCCCTCGTACATTTTCTCGTCGCAAAATTTAGTAACGGAATTAGAGATGAATTTGACATCGTCTTTCTTTGAATTTCTCTCACTAATTTTTATTTTTATAGTAGTGATATAAGATAAAACTACTTCAATCGTTCTATTGTCATAGACGTGGTGACTATTGGTTGAACTGGGATCATTGTATTTTTTAATGTTTATTTATCTGCATATATACTTTGGAAACAAATTTTCTGTTTTAGCAATTATAAATTATGAGTGTGAATATTATGACTCGTAATGGAATGAATGTGGAGCTTTACAATTATATTTACATAACAAAAATAACGCCTATGTTTGAGGTGTATTTGCGACTATGCTTTGCTTCCAAGAGTCACATGATTACATGTCATTTTGTACCTTCCTTGCTCTGCGGTGGTTGAGAAACTATATATCTTTTTTGACAGAAAAACTTTATATCTTGATGATTAAAAAATTCAACAGAGTTTACCTAAGTCAGATGAATTAGATAATGTCGTTTTCCTAACAGTAGGGTATGGGAACGGACCATATATTTTTACATTAATTAATTAATATAAATTGATGAAAAGATAGTGAAGGCATGCACATGAACATGTCCATGGATATCATGCAAATGCAACTACCTATGTCCTGTCATTGCCATGCCATCACCGCGTGATATTGATCTTAAGAGTGTGTTTGGATGAGGTAATTAAGAAATTTTGAAGAATTTAGAATTCTAGGTAATTTAAATGATTCAATTAAATTGACTTCATTTCTAAATATTCTTGTTTGGATAGAGTAATAAAAAATTTCATTGTCGTCATTTTTGGGCAACTTTTATAAATTTTATTTTTTTGGGCCAAATTTGAAAATTGAAATTAGGGGTCAATTTGTAAATTTCAAAAAATTTGAGGGTCAATTTATAATTTTGAATAAGTTGAGGGGTAAATTTGTAATTTCCAAAAAATATTGGGGTCAAATTGTAATTTTTTGTAAATTTAATGGGGTCAATTTGAAAATTTTTGAAAATTTGAGGACCAAAATGCAAAATTTGAAAATTTTAAGAATGAAGAAATTTGAAATTCTTAGCTTTTAAGTGTCATTTGAAATTCTCTAAATTTAAATTGAACAAAATACTTCATAAATTTCCATCATTTTGAAAATTCTCCATATTATTATCCAAACAATGAAATTCATCTAAAAGTATTTGAATTACCTCAAAACATTACAATACCTCAAAACATTCCCCATCCAAACACACTCTAATGTTTTATTTTATGGTCCCTTATTTTATTTGGATGTATTACTCATGTACTTGTATTTAGCACCCTACCATGTATTACAATTTCAATCTTACGTTATAATTTGATGCTGACTTGGATCGTCTATTGTGTTATCGTACATGTATAGCGGTTATAGAGAAGTTAGATTTATTGAAGATGTATTTAGGTCTCACATTATTAAAGTTTTTGGATATATGTGTGTTTGACATCTTTATGTTATAAGCTAGTTTTTGAGAGTAAGATACAAGTCCATTTTGTTAGAATTTAACGGTTTTCTCTTTAAAAAACAAGTTAGCCACCGATCACAAACACAAATTATGACATATCTACCTTATGAAAACTGGAACATGAACAGTTTACCTTTGGGAATCGTAGACAATCGGTGAGAGTAGTATGAGAAGTTACTGCATAAATAAAGATTGATCGTGTTCATTGTCTTTTATTTTCCTTTCTCTAATCTTCGATTACCGGTTGTTGTTCTAACAAACATGATATCAAAGTCAAGTTAAATATGACAATATGATGATTGGACCCATGATCGACCCACGTTATAAGCGTTGGGGTGGGTTATAAAGTTGATAAGGTTCTCAATCAATTGGATGTATAAAATTGTACACGTCTTACAAGCTAATTTTTTACTGTGACATCTATATATTCATCTAACATGATTAAGATCTAGATCTAATTGCATTTATCTAGATTTTGATCAAACCGCCCTTCAATAATATTTGTTCATCCAATTAGAGGATCTAATTCCAATGATATCTTATTGAAATATAAATAGATAAAGACGTCTTTTTCCTCTCGTGCTTGATAAAAGTAAACTGGTTTCTTTTTTTCATCATTATATTTAGGATCTTCTAGCAATGTTATTATGATGACAAAGTGATTCCTTTCTTTGTCATTTCTTCCTTTCGTAACAAAAAAAATATTATGAAGTTAAAGTTTGACCCAAATCTATATTTGGATACAGAGTTTCTGGAAGAGCTAGCCTAAGTTTGAATAACTCCAAAATGATCCATCAAAATAGTAAATAACAATAACTCCAAATGGCATCATCACAATTTTTTATTCATAAAAATGACATCATACTATCACACAAGATATACGAAATAACTATACTTTTGTGTCCACAAACTATATTTTGTGTCACAAGGTTTGAATTGAACTCACATTTATATGTATCATTCCATGTTACATGGAGGACCTAGAGAAATCATTTTGTCCGCATTATTGCATCCACTTCTTATAGTTTGGTTTTGATTAATACGGTCCCCATCAAAATCAAAATAAGAAAACAAAATAAGGATCACAAGATGGTGCTTGAAATCGTCACAAATGTAGAACTAGTTGCAGTTTGAACCATCAATATTCTGAATTAATTAGCATGTCAAAAGTTAATTACTAAAAATAAATTAAAAATATAGTACTTATCTACCTAATTTGGAAAATGTTTGGTGTGGAGTTTAAATCATCGGAATGAATATCATGAAAATGACTGTTTGAATGTTGCATACTTTTCGATCAGTATTTTGGAGAAAAAAAAAACAAGTCATTAATTAACTGGAACACCATTTCTAATTTTTCCAATATAATTTTTGTAAAAAAAAAAGATCCAATATAATTAAATGCATATTACCCAAATATTAGTTTGTGGCTTTTTGTTAAGCAAAAGTTCAATTAACATTACATAAACATATATGTCAACGCAGAGGGCAAGGCAGTGCCCCACCCACCCAAAATGCTTTCTTACTTGATTTGTGCTATAAATCAGTATCAGAAAACTTTGAAGTACCAGCAAAAATTAGTGATGAAAAAATATTACTTTTAATTTTGTCATTAAGTGTTTTTTTTAAGGGAAACAAACTTAATTCATTTTATTTGTAATCAAGGTACAAATACATAACTGTTTGATCACTAAATCGGTGTGAGCTAACATAAAATGGGGCTACAGTCGTTAGTGAGTAAGAGACCCCATTGTCTTTAAGTGTTGGTGATATTAAAATTTAGGATTTATTTCATTTTTTAAAATTATAAAAAAATAAAGGATGAAGGTTTTTTTTATGTCAAGTAGTTTAGTGGCTAGAAATTCACTTTTTTAAGATGAATAAGTGGTGAGTTCGGGGTTCGAACTTTGACCCAACCCTTACATATATAATACAATGTTGCTACTAACTGAGTTAAACTCACGGGGATCAGGACAAGATATTTTTTTTATTATAATTAAAGTGACACTATTTGTCATTTTACAATCGCTCTCGATAGAATTTTAATTCAATACCTTGAAGTTACAACACTAAGCTCTTACCAATATGCTTAATTGTTTCATTTTTTAACTCAACTTTTTCTAGCAATAAATATTAGAAAAACATCAAAGAAACTATGAAAGAGCAGCGGGAGCGACATGATTCGTTTATTTGATGGGGACCCTTACCCTAGACCGCCCTGAATTGGAAGAAGAAACTAATCTTCCCGTGAACCGCAATTCCTCCCGCTGTCTGTCCTGTTCAAACGAATCCTGTTGAAAGAGAAATTTAAATTAATTAGAGGGGCTCTAAAGGAGTGGCATGCAACTCACACTCGGAATTTATCTGGGAAGATTGATGATCTTAAACTTCGTCGTTCAGTTCTCGAAAGTAAAGGAGAAGATGACGTCTTGTCCGAATCCGAGTTGGTGGAGTATCATAATATTGGGGTGGACATTTATTCTTTGTCGCGGATGAATACTAGTATCTGCTGGCAGCAGTCTCGATCAAAGTGGCTCAGAGAGGGGGATGCTAATACCAAATATTTTCATACAGTCTTGGCAGCAAAACGTCGTAGGAATGCGATTTTAACACTTTTGGTAGAGGGGGTGGTAGTTGAGGGTGTTCAACCTATTCGTCAGGCTGTGTTCTCTCACTTTCAGTCTCATTTTCGGGTGCAGCGTGTGGAGAGGCCGGGGTTGGGGAATCTTCAGTTTCGAAGGTTGTCTGTTGCCGATGGGGGTGTTTTGATTAAACCTTTTTCCATGGAGGAAGTTAAGCAGACAGTGTGGGATTGTGACAGTTTCAAAAGCCCCGGGCCTGATGGTATTAATTTTGGTTTCATCAAGGATTTTTGGGGGGATTTGAAGGATGACATTATGCGTTTTATTTCAGAGTTTCATCGGAATGGCAGATTAACAAAAGGTATCAACAATACTTTCATTGCTCTTATCCCAAAGGTGGACAATCCTCATCGGTTGAATGATTTTCGGCCTATCTCTCTTGTGGGGTGCTTATACAAGATTCTTGCTAAAATTTTGTCAAATAGATTGAGATTGGTTATTGGCAGTGTTGTCTCTGAGGCTCAGTCAGCGTTTGTTAAGGATAGACAGATTCTTGATGGTATCCTGATAGCTAATGAGGTGGTGGATGAAGCCCGCAGGTGTAACAAAGAATTGTTGCTATTTAAAGTTGATTTTGAAAAGGCCTATGATTCTGTCGATTGGGGTTACCTAGACATGGTAATGGAAAAAATGTCTTTTCCTGTGTTATGGAGGAAGTGGATGAAAGCTTGTGTTTGTACTGCTACGGCGTCTGTGTTAGTTAATGGCAGTCCTACGGAGGAATTTCCTCTTGAACGGGGTTTACGTCAGGGTGATCCGTTGTCTCCGTTTCTTTTTCTGCTGGCGGCTGAGGGGTTGAATGTTCTTATGAAAGCTATGGTTGATTCTAGCATATTCACGGGGTACACTATTGGTTCGGGTAATCCTACTTTAGTCTCTCATCTTCAATTTGCTGATGATACCCTTCTTTTGGGGGTTAAGAGTTGGGCGAATGTGCGAGCCCTTCGGGCGGTTCTGGTTCTTTTTGAATTTATGTCGGGCCTGAAGGTGAATTTTCACAAGAGTATGTTGGTTGGGGTCAATGTTTCTGCATCTTGGCTGCAGGCCGCTGCTATGGCTTTAAATTGTCGCGTTGGTAAAATTCCTTTTGTGTATTTGGGCTTGCCTATAGGCGGTGATCCACGTCATTTGTTGTTTTGGGAGCCTGTGTTGACTCGTATCCGTGATCGTTTGTCTGGGTGGCGTAGTAGATTCCTTTCTTTTGGTGGTCGCTTGGTACTCCTCAAGTCTGTCTTGTCCTCTCTGCCTGTCTATGCTCTTTCCTTCTTCAAAGCTCCATCAGGTATTATCTCTTCTATTGAATCTTTATTGTTAAATTTTTTTTTTGGGGGGGGGGAGTGAGGGACCTAGGAAATTATCTTGGATTGCTTGGTGTAATATTTGTAAAAGTAAGGAGGATGGCGGTTTGGGGGTGAGGCGGATGAGGGAGTTTAACACCGCTTTGTTAGGTAAGTGGTGTTGGAGGCTTTTGGTGGATAGAGGGGGTTTGTGGTACAGGGTGTTGGTAGCTAGGTATGGTGAGGTGAATGGGAGGTTGGAGGTAGGGGGCCGGAGTGCTTCTTCTTGGTGGCGGGAGGTTGTCAAAATCCGTGACGGGGCTGGAGGGGTGGACGGTGGGTGGTTTGCAGGGTGTGTCGATAGATCTGTTGGGTGTGGTTCTATGTCGTTTTTTTGGACTGACCCGTGGCTTGGTGGGGTTCCGTTATGTGAGAGGTTTGGCCGTCTTTTTGACTTAGCTATTAACAAGTCGATATCGGTGGAAGATATGTGTGACCTAGGGTGGGGGGTAGCAGGGGAGGCTTGGCGGTGGCGTAGGCGGTTGTGGGCGTGGGAGGAGGAGTTGTTAGCAGAGCTTAGGGTTTTATTGCTTAACATTTCCTTGCAGCCTAATGTTCCTGATCAGTGGAGGTGGAAGCTTGACTCTGGTGGGGGGTATTCCGTTCGTGGTGTGTACCAGATGCTCTCTAAACAGGAGTCTATTCCGGTTGACGATGTTTTGGATCTTACTTGGCACAAACAGGTACCCTTGAAGGTGTCTATCTTGGCTTGGCGGTTGGTTCAAAATCGCTTGCCATCTAAAGATAACCTGTTGGCTCGTGGTATAATTTCTTTTGAAGATCAATCTTGCGTGACTGGGTGTGGGGGCAACGAATCAGCTGAGCATTTATTTCTTCATTGTTCGTGTTTTGGCCCTTTATGGGGTCTGGTTCGGGGCTGGATTGGTGTTTCCTCTGTTGATCCGCTCAATGTTAAGGATCATTTTATTCAGTTTGTTTATTTAGCCGGTGGTTTGCGATCTAGTCGTTCTTTTTTGCAGCTCCTGTGGCTTTGTACCGTGTGGGTCATTTGGACGGAAAAAAACAACCGACTTTTCAACAATCAGGAGAGTACCATCTACCAACTATTAGATAAAGTAAAGGTTCATACTTTTTGGTGGATGAAAACTTGTAATATTAATATTCGTAATAATTCTCATTGTTGGTGGTCGAGCCCCTTTGTTTGTATGGGCATCGGCTAACCGACTCTTGGTTACTGAGGTGAACTGTGTATTTGACTTTTGGTGGAGCTCTGGGTTGGCACACCTTGTGCTAATTTAGAGACTCCTCATCTATTAATATATATCCCATTTTTGCTTGTTCAAAAAAAAAAACTTTATTTTTTTAAACAAAAAAAATACCTATTATATATATTTACAAATATATATTTATATAAAGTTCATGATACAAAACCAACTTTAATATAGATTAGCTATTAGGACTTACTTGTGTCAAAAATCTATTAGGGCTTACTCAAGTGTGATTGATTTCATTTTTTAACTCAATTTTTCTAGCAATGAAATATTTGAAAAACATTGTACATGTGTTGTGACTAAAAATTTCACACACAAGCATTTGAGACTTTACAATATGATGAATCAATGTTTAAATCACAATTAACAAAAATACATATATTAGTGTCCAACATGCTTCATTTGGTGAGGAAACTATGAGAGAGGCACAACTTGATTAGTAAAATATGCTTTAACAAATGATTGCTTTTCCTGTAGTTAATTGAATTATTGCCCTATAAATTGTTTAATGATCAAAAGAACATAATTTAATTTACTTTGGGTGCCAATCTTAAACTTTTGTGGGGCAATTTGCTGTCAAGGAAAAAATGTGGGGGAATTTATTTTTTGTTTGTTGGTGTGGGGCTACAAAAGGGGTCTACATTAATTTTCTCTATACAGTTGGCTGCCAAGCCATGAATTTACTTAGTTCAACTCGGCCCTGCCTCGATATATATTAATTGCATTTCAATATAACATTTACTCTTTCCGTCCCTTTTTTATAAGACTACTTTACAAAAAAAAATTTGTCCCTAAATATAAGACTATTTACAAATTTTTAAATGCGTTTATTACTCTTTTTCCAACCATACCACTCATTAATATTATCAATATACCTTGAAATATGAAAAGTTAACATTAAATATCTCTATAAACAAACGGTAATTTGATAATAGTAACATACATTTATGACAAATTTATTACTTCAAATATTTTTCTTAATACCCGCGCTTTTTGTAAACTATTCATATAAAAAGAGGGACGAAGGGAGTAGTAGTTTAGAGTTTTTTTTTTTTTTTGAAATGTTTACTTGTGTGTTTCAGAGATATGGTTAAAGAATCAAATATATAGTATTAAATTGGAAATTATGCCGTCAATGTTTAAAAAGTCTAAAAAATGTCATTTTTAATTTTTTTTTTTTAGATTCTTTAACCGGCACCGGTTAATATGGCATTTTTTGTGTGTTAGGGTTTGAGAGAATCGGTCATTGATATGAAGTTAGTTCTGCAGACATTCCGTCATAAAGTACTAGTGATCAATTATGATCATTCTAGCCTAATTCCACCCACCATCATTTACTTTACTCATTATCATGTGGTTGCTTTGAAGCATTGAAGAGCATTACCAATTTTAACAAATAAAACTAACAATAGTCTTTGATGGATATATACATGAGTTACTTTCAAGATACTCAATGAACCTCTACAAAGTTCCCTATAGACTACCCGTATACTTTGAAGGGTGGGAATGAATTAAATTATAAGGTGAAGTGAAGGTCTTCGTGTGCAAGTGCAATAAAACAATTCTAACTACCTTGAACAAAACTTGTTACTAACAAAAGGTGTGAGTTGTATGGCATTGATTGTACAAACCAGAATCATACACACACACACACACACACACACACACACACACACACACACACACATATATATATATATATTCAATACTGTCGGCAGACTGGCTAGTGTCATTTTATTTTTCTTTTTACCGGCTTAAATAGTAAGCCCATTTTTCCCTATTTAAGGGAAGTTTGTTGCCTCATTTAAGGCACGCTTTTCTTTTCCATCTTTTGTAATTCTCTCCATCTTTATAATATTAAGCAATCTTTCTTCATATATTTACATATCTTCAATCCGCTGCACTTCAATTACAATTATATATATATATATATATATATATATATATATATATATATTATATCGAGAATTTTTTTATATGAATATATTTGTTTTTAGAGTGACGAAATAACAATAGCTATTGAAAACTCGCATACAAATGGGTGTGGAGTCGAGACTCGAATCCTATTGAAAGCATATGAATTAGCAAAGTGAATTTATATATATCTTACAAGGGTATTATGTTTGTTGTTATACTCCCTCCAATCTCATACGTAAGAAAAAAAAACACATCTTTTAAGAAAATGGTTGTGTATTTAGGTCAACATAAAAAATAATACCTTTTCCAATTTTACCCTTGAAAGTGATTTGGAAAGTGTTCAAAACATTGGACTATGAATAGTTATTGTAGAATTAATGTAAGGGTAAATTTGTAATAGGGACATTAAATATAATAATTATATTAAAATTTTGCTTATACATAATTAGAGATGTTGACCTTCTACATAAAGTTCAAAGGCTCAGGCATAGCAATGCCATGTCTCATAGGTACATGAATGTTGTGTTTATGAAGATTGATTTTACCATCCAAAAAAGCTTATCGACGCAGCTTATTGTCCGCTTGTCTACTACTCATGTATAACACAACATTCATGTGCCCTAAAGTCCTCCGAATGATAGTTAACTGCCGGTGGAGGGGTGTCTAGCAAACAATGAACGCCTAAAGAGCAATTTTGCAATCCAAATACTTTCATGGGCTGGCTCAAAATGTAACACAAGAGGTTCATCCACCCACAAATAAGAAGAATATAATTTCACTCTATACACCCCCCGCCCCCTACACACACCTCACCTAAGTTTTTCTTTTTTAAATGTAAAATTTTATGTTTTGGATTTTTAAAAAAAATTGTAAGATTTGGAACATTACAAGCCGTAATTCCTTTTTTTTTTCTTTCAAATTATTGTGTATAGTGTAAGGTTTATTCTACAATTTTTCTTATGGTTTCTTTAAGGGCAAAGTATAGGATGCACGTGTACAAAAAAAAAAGTATAGGATGCGCAAGGAAAACATACTCCCTCCGTTTTAAAATAGACGTTCCTTTTGAATTTTACACGGTTATTAAGGAAATAATTGGTAGTGTTGATTTGAATGGAATAATATTGTTCATTTACTAAAACACATTTATTAATTATAGTTAACGGAGTAGTTAGATGATTGAAAATCAATAAATATGAATATGTGGGTAGAAAAGAATAATAAATATTGTATTGATATTATAAAAATGACAAATAATTTGAGACATAAAAATAGTAAAAAAGACATATACTTGTTCGAACCCAAGACCTTAGTTAAACTAGAAGAGACCCGTGTTTTATCATCTAAGCGCTCTTGTGTTATTAAATTTGGATTTTGTTTCCCTTTATTTCACATTTTACCACTTTTTGTTGTGAAAATGTTACAGGGTTTAAGGCTTGTATTGTTCTATACTACGTACAAAAGATCATAGTGACAATGATTTTTTCAACATTCTATTGAATTTGTGCAATACCAGACCTTGTTAAGTGGTTGTAGTTGGAGGTGGTAGTAATTGGAACACCGGTCACCCTGACTGCAACAATTGAAGGAATATTTTAGAGAAATGTTTTTTTTTTGCAAAAAAAAAAAACAATAGTTTAAAAACTGTTATTTTAATTACTTATGTAATTATAAAACTAATTTATAAAATTATTTCTAGTAATTAAAAAACTGTTTTTTTTGCAATGTTTTTTTTTTCAATTACTAATGTAAATAATTATAACAACCTTTTTAAAACAATTTTTAAATAATTATGTACTTTACAAACTTCTTTTACAATTATTATAACATAATTGTTGTTGTGATATGTAAGTTTTCACGGTTTGTAGAAGTCGGTCATTTATAATCCAATTCTTGTTCTGGTAGGTGAGAATCGAATTCCATAATGACTGCCTAAATAAAGAAGAAGTCATTCATTTACAATCCATTTTTTGTCATAGTGGGTAAGTATCGAAATTCTGATTGAGAAGTCCGTCGTTTAGAATCTAGTTTTTTTAAGGATTATAATGACATCGCATATATATTTAACGACCAAAATGACTATTTATTAGCTTATTTACATTAATTTTTAAATATTAATATTATATTAGGACCGAACAATTGATGTACAAATATAATTTGGCCAAATTTTGGTGGTTTAAATTTTTTTTCGTAATATTAAAATGTGTATACTAATTTGACATAGTATTTTCATTTTAACATCAGTAGTGATCTGCACATAGTATTTGGCATATTTTCCATGTTTGAGATCAGCACACGTTTTTTTTATATATAGAAAAATAGACTACATTCATCAAAATGTAAAAAAAGGATAATACAAACATAATGAGTATGAGTTGAGGGCATTTCCATCCATATTTTGAGATCATTGCTACTAATTAAGATAGCCAGAAATATGCTAACAATACATATAATAATTTCCTAAAGCATTAGGGGGTTAATAAGGGAAGATCCTAATCCTAATAACCAAACTAATCTCTTCCTCATATGGCCAAAGGTGGGTAAAAATGCAAGATCCATGACCTTTAATCTCGTTCATCAACATAAAAAGTATATTTGCATGCATCAACCGATCTTGAATAACAGGAAGGAAATCACGATAAAATGGAAGCAAACAACACTATAAGACAACTTGACGCTAAACTCTAGTGGATGGTAGCGTTCGGCGGCACAAGGAAAAGTAAAATTTTAGTAGCTCATTAACTCATGCATCTCGTTTACTAACAATAGGTCGAATCACTACTGCAATTTTGACTTTTAATAGCACAATTTTAATAGCTTCTGGATAAATACTATTAAAAACTCAACCCATACACCTGTTATAGCACTTTTCAGAAAGCGCTAAGAAAAACTTGGATTAGATAGCGCTTTTTTATAAATGCTATTATTTTGGTTCGCACTAATAGCGCTTTTCAGACAACGCTATTGTTTGAGGGGGGGGGGTATAGATAGCGTTTTTACACAAACGCTATTGTTTGGGCTTTATGAAAATAAAAAAAGGTGGTTTTTTTTTTCATTTTCGCACACAAAGTCTTGACCCCGCCCCACAGCTCACAAAATCTCCTCTATCGTGCTTTCAATCACTGAACTGCTTCTCCTCCATTGTCCTTTCTCCTTCATAACCAAACTCTCCTTCATCAACCTCTCAATCCCGTTGTATTCTTCTTAATCGAGTAGTCGTTTCTTCTCTCAATTACGTCTTCTGATTCTCCGATACGTACTGTTTTTTACAGTTCACTCGCTTTACTTTTCGTTTCTTCTCTCAATAGATTTTGATTTGGTGACCCTTTTCGTTTCTTCTCTCAATATATTTTGATTTGGATTTGGATTTTTACTGTTCACTCGCATTGTATGTTTCTGGTGACCCTTTTGCTTAGATTTTGAGCGTGTGACTCTTTTGTGGTGATCCTTTTGCTTTCTACTTTCAAAATCCAATTTATTTATGAAAAATATTATCTTTTTCTAGTTGTGATCCTTGTTCTTCAACTTTGCTTTTAGACTAGAGAATTAGAGATCATATTTTACTTTTAGTATTGGTGGTATCATCCTTGGTGGCTACTGTCTTCATTTTCTTCTGTTGTTTAAGGTAGATTGAAATTCTTGTTTTGAATAGCTTTGGTGCTTGTTTCCTAAATGTTTGTTTATTTTAATTGAGAAAATTGGGTTTGGATTTGGAGTGTTCATTAAATGATTTTTTTTTTTGGTGCTGAAGTAGTTAGTGCCACATTTGGGCCCCGTTTGGATTGAGCTTATGAAAAATAGCTTATGCAAATAAATAAGCTTTTATATTAATTCATAAGTTCTCACTAACGAAATTTTTATCTTCATAAGTTGTTTTTTAATAATCTACCTTAACAAGCTTATGAATAATAAATAAAAGCTTATTTATTTCAAGTTGTTTTGCATAAACTCAAAATAAGCTCAATCCAAATGTTTGGTGATTTTTTTTTATGATAAGCAAACCTATTTTGCAGCTTATAGCATAAGCGATAAGCTATTTCCATAACACAAGCCAAAACGAATTCAAAATATTTTTGTATATTCTATAAGCTATTATGTAGAACTTGTGGAAATAAGCTGAAAACAGCTTATGTACATGTCATTGGTTGTTTTCATAAGTTATTATCATAAGTGTCACACGTGCTTATGCAAGTAGATAAGCTTAAGACATCGTTTGAACTGACTTTTTTACAGTCCAAAAACTACTTTAAAACAAAGTTAAAATTAAGGGTTTTAAGAAAGAAGGTAAAGTTGTTTGGTTATTTTATTTTATTTTTTTAGTTTTAAAGCTATTTTTAAGTTAAAAGTTGTTTGGTAAAATATTGTACAAATATATAATAAATAACAAATTGTTAAAATATTTTTTGAAGGGAAAAAATGTTTAAAATATTTTTTTAGTAAGTACTTAATAGATATTGTGTTTGGCCTATCTTCTCCTTAAAATTGTAGAGAAGTAGAAAAAAAAACTTAGCCAAACGGTACCTAAATAAATTACCAAGCCAGGCAAACCCTATGTTGTTTGTATATTTCCTCATAGAATAAGTTGTGCTTTTGATTCAGTTACGCCCTTGTGTTCTTCCCCTATCCTTGTGCTTGGGTACTTGGTTCAGTGTTTCATTTAGGAGGAATTATCTTCCTTCTTTTCATAACTTTTAAATTATAATGCTACTTTATTTGATCATGGAATGAATATATTCCAATAGAACGGCCAAGATGGTGATTCTCTTGTATAATTATGGCATATGATATTTTTCTTGTTTAATTTGTTTCGGTTTTTCAAAAGTGAATTTCACAATAACTGTTGGGAACGTCTATAATCAGTCCACTGTATGTATGTCTTAGTATTTGTATATGATGATTTGCTTGATTTTGTGAAGGTTAAGCAAATCTGCCAATTTGATCCATATCCAATGCCCCTGGCTTCTGGATTGTCTAGATATAGTAGTATCAAGGATTGTCAAAGATCTTAACAGGAAACTCATGAATTGTGTGAATAGTACACAATCATAATATCTTACCTTTACAAATTATATTTTAACATGCATATATATCCAAAGTAACATTTAATTAAACTAATACAAATTTCAAAGAAGGTTTCTTACAAATCACAATTCAATGGTCACCGCTTTAAGCTAAAGATACAAATTAGCTGCTTATAGTTTAAAGACATTTAAGTCAAAACATTAAAAGCAAACAACCTAATTACTAGATAAGTAGATACATACATAAAAAATAGACGTGGAAAGAAAAACAGAGGAACAGAGAAATCTAAGCAGTGAGCAAAATAAGAATAGCAAGCTTAAACTCAGGTTTAAAGAAATATAAGAGAACTACTCATGAACTTGAAGTCTCTACATGCAAATGACAATGAATAGAGTCTTGGACCTAGGTTGTCAAAAAAATTGAGTTCTACCTAGGACTGGGAGAAGAGTGAAAGGTGCTAAAATGTAGGATCACAGCACAGATTCCAATATGTAAGTATGATGATGGTGATGCTGATATTAATAATTAATAACTATTTAGTTACTAATATACATAGCAATATCTCTATTGTTCAGCTAAAAATTTAGATACTTACTTTATAGTCATTGTAAAATCATTTTATAGATATTTGAGGTAATTACATTGACCTCCCTAAATATTACAATCACTGTTAATTAGCACCATTAGTGAGTAAAACACATTCCTACACTTTGTCTCTGAAAATCTTAGAACTGTGCCCTAGCTTTTTTATTTTTATTTGAACCAAACTCTAGTTTCTATCAGTTGCCTTTGATTTCTTTGAACTTTTTTGCATCTTCTCTCACATTTTTTTTGGGTGTTTATGTGTACAACATTTGCAACAAAAAAACTATGGTGAGTTTGTGTAGCATTGAACAAGAAAATTCTATTGCCCTTTGAGTCACAAAAGTGCTATTTTTCAAGTCCATTTTTATATGAGCATATGTTAGGGGTGGGAATAGGCCGGGCCGAGCCGGACTTTGCTTAAATAGGTCTGGCCTAGTTGAAAAAACTAAAGCCTAAGCCTGACCTATTAGTCTGTCAAAGACTTTATTTTGAGCCTAACGTGGCCATTTTAAAAGCTCGGTCTGACCTATTAACTTGTCTAAAAACCTATTTGTACGAACAATTTTAAATATAACATTTGCCCTATTTATAAAAAGGATAATAAACATATATTTTTAAAAGGCTAATAGGTCAATAAAATTTTGTAAAACATGTACATCCATTTTCCCCCACATTATTAGCGCACGCGCACACAAACAAACACACACACACACACACACACACACACACACACACACACACACACATATATATTGCATGTATATCCAATAAAATTTTGTAGAGCTAGCACATCTATTTTGTAGATGCTAATACACGTGTATTATATAATCTGTGCATATTATATAATGTAGTATATATAATTACACATATATGGGACGGTCTGATAGGCCAAGTAGGCTTTTTTATAAGCTTTAGTCTGACCTATTTAAATTAATGAGCTTTTTAAAAAGTTTGAGTCTAACCTATTTAATAAACGAGTTAGGCCGAGCCGGGCTTTAAGTAAGCTGGGCCATATGCCTCTTATAGGCGGCCTGGCCTATTTCCACCCCTAGCATATGCTACTTGAATGTTCAATATCAATTCTCATTCACGTTTAATACTTATTTTATGAGGAAAATGAGATGTTAGTCAAATACTCTCACAAACTTCTGGTTGTGAGTTAACAATAAACATACATGTGACCATAATTGATGCATCAATTGAAGTTATAAAATATATATATGGTCCACATGATCATTATGTGTGTATCAATTCACAAATATCCCCAAATGTGAGACTCATTTTCTCAAATTATCAGCTTTCTTTGAGAATTAGTAATGCACAAAATTTATTAGATTTAAAGAAACTTTTGCCTCTTCAATAACACCAAAAATTATTAGACTTGAAGAAACTTCTGGCTCTTCAATATATATCCAAAAAAAATTAACTATTTTTTCTTCGCATCATAATATATTCAAGATGACCCAACTGATCTTGCCAACAACAAACTTAATAAGATTTTGTAAACTTCTGGTTTACAATAATATGTGCTACAATTGCACAAATATAAGTGTAGTATAATCCAAAAGAAAAGACATGTAACTCCTTTAATACATTTATTTTATCTAAAATATGTTTTGTAATATAGAGATATTCAATATCTCCTTCATTTCTTATTTCAATATGATGTCCATTTAGAAGGATATCTTGAAACGTAATAAATTTCTATGAGACCTAGAGGAATATAATGCATTTTTAATGTGTAATTATATTCCTCCATATAACAATATATTTTCTCTTCTGGAGCCTGCAATACTTTTTTTGTACTGCCAAATGTAATAATAAAATTAATTTTTTGTATCACTCATCTAAACATTTTTAAGGTCTTTTGCATAAGACATCTTACATTTACAAACAATATCCAACAAAATATACATAAAATTATTGTACTCCTTAGTGAGTCAAAGTTCTAGGAGCAATACTTGCTCGAAAACTCTAAACAGTATAGGCATACTTTTAAGAAGGAATCAATAATACAAATATGATTTATAGTTATTCTGTCAACTAACAAGATTCCCATTTCAAAACAGTATAGTTCGTAAATCTCAATTGTTTCAAAAGTAGAAATAATATCAAATTCATAAACACGATACCTACTATTTCATTAGAAAAACAATTACGTGGAGCATTACCCAAAATAAAATGCGGAGCACAAATTATACGAAACAAATAGTATGGATGATTCAATCTAGAAATAAAGTTTAATTTATCATGTGAGACTTCATCATTTCAATCATTGTCTACTCTTATGTTCAATCACAAATATGATTTATCTTTCAAAATTTTCTTGATATTATTTTCTCAATTTTACTACTTCAGGAGCACATTCAAGAGGCATAGATAACTTTTTTTCTTTAATTCTTTTGATAGAACTTATAATAAGATCAAATATGTCTTATATATTTGAATTGTAGTCAAGAACTCCACAAACCTCTATGAACAATAAGCAAGTAAAATCACAATTTTGATCCTTCAAGGATGATTTAATATTAAATTTTAGTTCTTCAGGAACTATATTCCAAATCTTCATAAACAATGATCAAGAAAATTCTTTATTTGAGCAATCCTTCAAGGATCCTTAAAAAATAAATTAATTCTTCGAGAACTATAGTACATTCTCAACGTGTAAGTGAGTAACTCTTCAATACTTTTTTTTTAAAAAAAAAGTTATACAAAGATAAAAACATATCTTATTTTCAACCATAAATCTATCAACGCCAAGGAAGATCATAACTTTTTGCTATCCTTCGAGGATGCTTGATATTAAATATTAAATATATATATATATATATATATATATATATATATATATATATATATATATATCTCAAACCTTCTTTAACAATGATAAAAATTTGATTGTTTGCAATCCTTCATGGATACTCGATATTAAATTATTCAAAAATTTATTAAGAATATCAAACATCCTAATGTGTTAACTAAGTAAAATTTAATAAAAAAATTAAATTAAAAATATACAAGATTAGCATGATAAAAATATAAATTCAGTAGATGTTAACAAATATCCAGCTCTTCAAGAACTCACCACAAACCTCTATCAAGAATGACAAAGAAAAATCACAATATTTTTATTTTGCAATCTTTTATGAATGATTTTGATATTAAATTATTAGTTCTTCTAGAACTATATCTCAAATCTTTATAAACAATGAAAAAAAAATATTCGTTCTTTGAGCAATCCTTCTGTGATGCTTTAATATTAAAAGAAAAAAAATTGTTCTTCGAGAACTATATCATAAAATATCTTCATTGTTTGAACAATCCTTCACGGGTGCTTCAATGTTAAATTCTTCCAGAATTTAACTAGAATAACAAATAAAAATATGATAATTATACAATTCAAAGAACTTTTCAGCAAAATTCATGTGCATAATAAAATAAAAAATAATAATTGACATGAAGCATGTTTTATATTTTTAAGCTTCATGGTGCGAAGTTAAATCTATCCCTTGCGCGCCTAATTATCATAGTTTTGTAATATCCCGCTACAGACTCAGATATTTATCAGTGTTGAGACGATGTATCAGAGATATTTAAGGAAGGGCAATTTGGTAATTGCCGCGCTAGGATTTTTTATAAAAAAGGGCAAAACCCCAAATTCCCTCATTTCTTCATTCTTCCTTCTCTCTAAACCAAACCTCTCCCTTCTCTCTTCTCCCTCTCTTGCGCCACCCTCCTCCATCCTTCCATTAATCATCAAACTTCATCTTAATCCCTCAATCCTTATGCTAGCAAGCTCAAAATTGTGATTCTTGGGTCATTGGAGGTCAAGGGAACAAGAAAAGAAAAAGGGATCAAGCTAGGATTTTGGGTGGAAAAGCTTGGCAAGGAATCAAAGCAATGAATTCAGGTGAGCTCCTTTAGATTAGAACCCACTTTGGGTAAGTTTGGGCGAAATCCCTTATTTTAGAAAGTTTTGATAAATTATGCCCTAAGTCTCTAATGCTTGTCAATCCTTGTTAATTCATGAATTAAGACATCAATTGGTAGTTTAAAATCATTCATCATGCTGTTGGGAGGCTTGGGTAAGCTTGAATAAGTTAAAATGGTGGAAAAATCATGTTTTGAGCACTTGCTGTTCTGTCATGGTCGCAAAGCGAAGTTCAACTTTGCTCTGGGAAGTTGACTTGTCATGGTCGCAAAGCAAAGTTCAACTTTGCTCTGCGAAGTTGACAGTATTTGGTTCTGAACCACTTCGCCTAGACTTTGCTCTGCGAAGTTGACAGCTTTTAATTTCTGATTCTTTTATAAAGTATGTCGCGTCGAATTTCGGATGTCAAGCTATTGACTAGCATTGAATCACTAAATTTAAATCACGACTGAACTTTTAATTTTTCGGGGAAAAAGGAAAAAAGTTCGAAATTACCTTGAAAAGAGATTTTAGGTTCGAAAGTCGATTATGCGAGGGGAAGGTATTAGCACCCCTCACATCCGTTGTACTCAACGGGAACCTCTTAGTTGGCTTAGGCTTAAAATGTTTTTTGACGTTTTGCTTGCATGCTTAATCATATATATATATGTAAAAGAACAAGAAAATATAATATGAGGTGAAGAAAGAGATAAAAACAAACGAAATAGAAAAGAGAGAAAAAAGATTTTTTAATAACGGGCTTGACAAGACGTCGATCTTGCTCCTACGTATCTCCCGGTAGTCGGAGAATTCAAAGCTTACGTAGTTCTTGAAAAAGAATTGTTTGAAAACGCACAAAGGCGTAAAAAGCTTAAAAAGGTGAAAGACAGACGCTAAGGCGATAAACTCGCGCAAAGCGTAAATATTTAAGGAAAAAGACAGACGCACAGAGGCGTAAAATGTTTGAAAATAAAGACGAACGCACGGAGGCGTACAAAAGCTTGAAAATAAAATAAACGCACGGAGGCGTTAAATTCACGCAAGGCGTAAATGTTTTAAAATTAACGCGCAAAGGCGCGAAAGGTTTGGATTGACCACAAGGGCCAAGATTGGTGAGTTGGATTCACTTTGAAAATAGAATGACGATTGTCCGAGCAACGAGACATACGTCAAGTGTTCGTACAACCGGGGAAAGGAGAGACATACGTCAAACCACCCTTTTTCATTCAAGTTTTGTTCGAATTTTAAAAACATATTTTTTGGGGAAGCTAGAAAAGAATGACGATCGTTTAAGCAACGAGACATACGCCAAGTGCTTATTCGATCGAGGAAAGGAGAGACATACGTCAAACCACCCTTTTTTATTCAAGTTTCGCTTGAATTTTAAGAAAATGTATTAACTAAAAAACGCTCGTTTCTTAGAACTTAAATAAAATAAAAGAAAAGAAATTGTTCAAATTAGTTGTTGCAACCAAAATGAACAAGTTTATCGCTTAATGAAAAAAGTTTTTGTTGTTTTGGATTTTTTATTTGGAGTTTAAAAAAAAGAAAAATAAATGCGGTGAAATAAACTAAACGCGAGGAATTAAAAACAATCGTTGGATAAAAAAGATTTTTATTTATCATGGATTGAACTATAAGAAATAAATAAAATAAAATAAAAAAACAATGCATTTATATATATATATGTTCCCAAATGTACATATAAATGATATAAAGAAAAGATGCAAAATAAACGAACAAAAAGAAATAAATAAATGAATGATAAATGCATGGAATAAAACGATAGGTAAATAAATAAATGAGATGTAAAAAATAATAAAACATTAAAAGGAAATAAATAATAAAAAGAAAAAAAATAAAATTTGCAAAGAAAATAAAAGAAATAAAAATTGGGAGGTGTAAAAATTAAAACTGGGGGGTACTAGTAGCAAAAACTAAATCAGATTTAAAAGAAAAGGGCCCAAAAGCATTGGGCCTACGTAAATTAATCTGGGCCGTCTGATTAATCAGACGGCCCTGATCTAATCACAGGGGAAAGAAAACCAGGCCGTATGATTAAAATCTAAGGGTCAGGACAGCGTGGGTGTACGCTAACACGTACACCCTGTTACACTGAAACAGGGAGGGGTATTTAAACCCTTCCCTTCCCAAAATTTTTCATTCTTCTCATCCCCTTCTCTCTCTATTTTCGCCCTCTCTCTCTCTAGCTCTCCCCTCTCTCTATTTTCTGGCCGCCGGTGGGTGCTCCGGCGTGGTGGCCGCCGGCCAACGCGGCGGCGCCACCGCGCCGGAAAGCTAAAAAACGCCTCTTTTTCAAATTTTTTTCTCCTTTCCTACTTCCTTTTCCTTCCTAAACCCGAATCTAGGCTTAGATTTCCCAAAAACTTCCTCAAAAACCCTAGATCTAAGATTTTAAACACAAAAAAATCACCCTTTTTACCTCTTTTCTTTTTCGGTTCTTGCTGGATTTTTGAGGCTCTGTGCGTGTGTGTGGCGCTGTGTATAGCTTGCGTGTGTGCGTGTATTCTGCTGTGTGTGTGCGTGTGTTTAGTGTGGTTTTAGGAGTGGCTGGGACTGTTGTTGTGTTAGTGTGGTACGTGGTGCGAAAATGGCTTGCGTGTTTTGCGGTTTGTATATGTGTGTGAGTGTGTTTGTGGTACTGTGTTATGGTTGGTTGTGTTATGGTTTGTTGAGTTGAGGGTTTGTGAAGCTTTGCTAAAACGTGTTTGTGTTGTTTGGGAAAAAGTTGTGGTACTGTGTTTTGATTCAAAGATTTTCTTCTCAAAATTTTCCTCCTTTTTTTTCTGTTGATGCAAGCTCTGTTTTATAGAGGGACATTAAGCTGCTTGTCAGCTTAATGACTCACTAATCTTGCAATTTGATCTGGTTTTCTTGGATAAGATTCTGCAATGCATTAAATGTGGGATTGATCTGCTGGATTTTTGCAGATGATTTTGTGAGGATCTGGGATTTGTGATGATGATTTTTGGATAGAATTGAAAATTTGTGATGATGAAACACTGTTTGGGCGCGTGAACAGTACTGGCCTGGCTGTGTTGACTGTGGACTTGGACTTTTGACCTTGGACTTTTTTGGACAAAAATGTAAAAATAATAAAAAATAATAATAGTAAAAGTAAAAATAATAAAAAATGATAATAATAAAAATTAAAATAAAATTAATGATAATAATAAAAAACTGAAATTAAAAGTAAAAATAAAAAGGGATAAAAAATAAAATTAATAAACGGAACAAAAATTGACATGAGGTATTTTAAAATACCTCCCTGCCGAAATTTCGTCTGAAACGACGAAAATTCTCAGCCTTTAAAAAAGATGCGTAAAACGAGACAATAAATAAAACGAGACAAAAACGGGTCAAAAAATGGGGTATGACAGATGCCCCTATTTAAGTTTCTTCGCTACGGAGATTAAAAGCGAAATTTTGATTCGACGGGTCGAAGAAACTTAAATACAGAGTACACCATTTTTTGACCAGTTTTGGACAGTAAAACAAAATGGATGCGATGCCATGTATGCAAATGTTATGAATGCATGCGATGCACGTATAAATGCAAAATGACAAAGATGACCTGATTGGGGGACAAACAGAGACAAAGGGATACCCGAGTTCGTTAAAGAAACGGGATCCGACTCTATTGGGGATAGTGTTCCACTGGGGAAAAAGGTTAGCCGTTTGGGTTATTGCCGAACTGTTCGCTGGGGAGAGTGGGCAATTAACCACGGGAACCAAAAAGGATAAAATGTCAGTTGTTCGGGTTGTTGCCGAACTGCCACTGACGACAAGAAATAAGATGTCAACTGTTCGGGTTGAATTCCGAACTGCCATTGACGACAAGAAAGTAAATGTCAACTGTTCGGGTTAAATTCCGAACTGCCATTGACGACGGGAAAATAAAATGATGTCAACTGTCCGGGTTGGTTACCGAACCGTACATTGACAACAAGAAATAAAAGACATGTCAACTGTCCGGATTGGTTACTGGACCGTTCATTGACAACAGGAAATAAAAGGCATGTCAACTGTCCGGATTGGTTACTGGACCGTTCATTGACGACAGGAAATAAAAGCATGTCAACTGTCCGGATTGGTTACTGGACCGTACATTGACGACAGGAAATAAAAGCATGTCAACTGTCCGGATTGGTTACTGGACCGTTCATTGACAACAGGAAATAAAAGACATGTCAACTGTCCGGATTGGTTACTGGACCGTTCATTGACAACAGGAAATAAAAGGCATGTCAACTGTCCGGATTGGTTACTGGACCGTTCATTGACGACAGGAAATAAAAGCATGTCAACTGTCCGGATTGGTTACTGGACCGTACATTGACGACAGGAAATAAAAGCATGTCAACTGTCCGGATTGGTTACTGGACCGTTCATTGACAACAGGAAATAAAAGACATGTCAACTGTCCGGATTGGTTACTGGACCGTTCATTGACGACAGGAAATAAAAGCATGTCAACTGTCCGGATTGGTTACTGGACCGTACATTGACGACAGGAAATAAAAGCATGTCAACTGTCCGGATTGGCTACCGAACCTTACATTGACGACAGGAAATAAAAGCATGTCAACTGTCCGGATTGGTTACTGGACCGTACATTGACGACAGGAAATAAAAGACATGTCAACTGTCCGGATTGGCTACCGAACCTTACATTGACGACAGGAAATAAAAGCATGTCAACTGTCCGGATTGGTTACTGGACCGTACATTGACGACAGGAAATAAAAGGCATGTCAACTGTCCGGATTGGTTACTGGACCGTTCATTGACGACAGGAAATAAAAGCATGTCAACTGTCCGGATTGGCTACCGAACCCTACATTGACGACAGTGAGGATGCGACTGACAAGTCGTTCCTTACAGAATTGCCCCTTCACTTGGGGAGAAAGGATGCACAAGCTGTCCATTAAAGAACTTGCCATTTGGCACAACACTGGGGAATATGCACAAGCTGTTCGTTAAAGAACTGCCACTTGTCATAAAGACATGATAAACAGATGCGCAAGCTGTTCGTTTGAACTGCCACTTGGCATAAAAGGGTGACATCACTTGACCAACCGGATTGGGGGTGACACCTGGGGAATATTTACTGGTGACTATGATGGGATGCCGAGCAAAGTCGGGCTTTGGTTATGATTTGGTATTTGTGAATGATGACTCACTGGGGAATGCCAATAAAATTGGGCTTTATTTTGTAACATTACTGGAGAATGACATTGGAGAAAAATGCAGATTGTTTATGATAAATTGGTAAGAAACGTGGTGGTTAAAACAACCACGTACAGGTGATATTGCAGTATGTTGCATGTATGAATGCGCATATGCATGAATGCGTGATCACATGACTTGTATGATTGTACAAACGTATGAATGCATGAATGTATGAATGTACTAATGCAGGACTCCCACTGGGGGATGTGTGAAAGATTGACTTGCACTGGGGATACCCTAAATGTTTTGATTTAATGCATGACCGACAACTTGGTGAAACAAGATTTAGACCGGTAAAATGAGAAGTGGACCGACGTCGCATGGCAAACACTCGGTAATCTTTGATGGGGATGATGTCGTAGGGAACACCTCCAAAATGTTGACGGGGTAAAGTCGTAACCGTTGATAAGGAATACATACTTCATGGGGAAATTGCTACTTCACTTGGGGAATCGTGTTAATCCGCTTGGGAAAAGAATCTGTGATTCCGCCGGGAATGTTTATGTTTTGTTTGGATGCCGAGCGAGGTCGGCCTTTGGTTGGATGGTGCCAATAATGATTGGGTTTTAGGGGCTGAGACTCCACTGGAGGGATGCCAATAAAAATTGGTCTTTATTTGTAGTTTCGCTGGGGATATAAGGATCATTTTGGAAGCATGATCGATATCCAGCCTTAAATGCCAACGGTGGTTGGGCTTTTGATTGTTTTTGGACAAAGGTTGATTTCCTGGGGAGTTTGTTAATCCACCGGGGATTGTGCTAATCCACTGGGGATTATGATTGAATGCCGAGCGAGGTCGGGCTTTGATTCACTGGGGATATTCCCTTTGATTCACGGGGGAACTCCGCTGGGGAAATCTGTTTAGCAATTGACCATATTTGGCCTGTGAAGTTTTATCCGCTCTCAAGATAGTTGCTGACGCGCACTCCAATTATTCGCAAGCCCGAAGAAAATGTGTTTATTATTTATGCTTTCTAAAAAGATTTAAATTTTTCTTTTGAAAAAGAGTATTGTTCCAAATATTATTATCAAAAATAGAAGAAATGACTAAGCAAAATAAATGGGAATTCCCAACAAATTGTAAAGACTTCACTAGGAAGAAATTTTATTAATGGGGTGGTGGCCCGCCAACGGCGTGGTTCCACGGATCTTACAAAGTTGAAAAAATGGTAAATATACAGGGAAGGTTCATTGAACACAATAACCGCTATTCTCCCTAACAACTTTGAATTCACTGTTTGGATGCTTCAGATTCCGAGTCCTTTGACAGTTGATTTGCCCCAAGTAAACTGTAGTCAATCCGATGCAGTTATCTTGTCTTTTGATCCTTAACTTTTGCATAGGTCGCCCTTTCGGGTTTTCGACCTATCAGGATGATTATTTCTGTTTTGTGTCTCTAATTTTTGCCTGGACCGCCCTTTCGGGTTTTCAGTCCACCGAGACGCTCATTTTTGCCTAAGCCGCCTTTTCAGGTTTTCGACTTACCGAGCTGTTCTTTTGTTTTTAGACAAAATATTTCTTGACTACATCGGAATTCACAGGACGCGGCAAATCTTCGCCGTCCATTGTCGTGAGAATCAAAGCTCCTCCGGAGAAAACTCTCTTGACTACATACGGGCCTTCGTAGTTAGGCGTCCATTTGCCCCTGGAATCGGGTTGAAAAGATAGGATCCTTTTAAGCACGAGGTCTCCTTCTTGGATTTCACGAGGACGAACCTTCTTGTCAAAAGCTTGTTTCATCCTCTGTTGATACAGTTGTCCATGACACAAGGCAGTCATGCGTTTCTCCTCAATTAAGTTCAACTGATCGTATCTGTTTTGACACCATTCAGCCTCTGACAATTTAGCTTCCATCAAGATTCTTAATGACGGGATTTCGACTTCTACGGGGAGCACTGCTTCCATGCCGTATACTAAAGAGAAAGGGGTTGCCCCTGTCGATGTTCGTACTGAAGTACGATACCCATGTAAGGCATATGGCAACATCTCGTGCCAATCCTTGTAGGTGACCACCATCTTTTGCACTATTTTCTTGATGTTTTTGTTTGCAGCTTCAACTGCACCATTCATCTGAGGTCTATAAGGAGAGGAGTTATGATGCTCGATCTTGAACTCTTGACATAGCTCCTTCATCATTTTGTTGTTCAGATTGGTCCCATTGTCGGTGATAATCCTGCTGGGAATACCATATCGACAGATGATATGATTCTTAATAAATCGGACCACCACTTGTTTGGTGACGTTGGCGTATGACGCAGCTTCGACCCATTTGGTGAAGTAGTCAATCGCAACTAAAATGAAGCGATGCCCATTCGAAGCTTTAGGTTCAATCCTACCAATCATATCGATACCCCACATGGAGAAAGGCCAGGGGGAAGAGAGGACATTCAGAGCCGTTGGTGGCATATGGATCTTGTCCGCATAAATTTGACATTTATGGCATTTTCTGGCATGCTTGCAGCAATCACTCTCCATGGTCATCCAGTAATATCCGGCCCTTAAGATCTTCCTAGCCATTGTGTGCCCACTGGAATGAGTCCCGAAGGAACCTTCATGTATCTCATGCATTATACGATCGGCTTCTTGCTCATCAACGCATCTGAGTAGCACCATATCAAAATTCCTCTTGTATAAAACTTCTCCGTTTAGAAAGAAGTTGCCAGCTAATCTTCGCAGAGTTTTCTTATCCTTGTTGGATGCCCCATGCGGGTACTCTTGCTTTTGGAGGAAACTTTTGATGTCATGGAACCATGGCTGGTTATCTATGACTGCTTCGGCTGCAAACACATGTGCAGGCCTTTCTAGATGCTCAACCTTGATTGTTGGAATCTCACTCCGGCGGCTGATCTCATACATGGAAGACAAGGTTGCCAAAGCATCCGCCATTTGATTCTCATCTCGAGGAATATGATGCAGCTTAACTTTGTTGAAAAAAGTTAGCAAGCGTCTTGCGTAATCTTTGTAAGGAATCAAGCCGGTGTGGCGAGTTTCCCAATCTCCATTGATTTGATTGATCACAAGAGCTGAGTCTCCATAAATGTCGAGGTTCTTGATCCTTAGATCAATGGCTTCCTCAATTCCCAGAATACAAGCTTCATACTCCGCCATATTGTTTGTACAGTCGAATGAAAGTCTTGCGGCGAAAGGGAGATGTTTGCCGTCGGGGGTGATGATCACTGCCCCAATTCCATTGCCATAGACATTGACAGCTCCATCAAAGATTAACTTCCATCTAGATTCGGGATCTGGACCTTCGCCAAATAGTGGCTCGTCATAATCCTTCATCTTTAGATACATGATTTCTTCAGTCGGGGAAGTCAAACTTAATTGGTTGATAATCCTCGATTGGTTGATGAGCCAAATGATCGGCAAGAATGCTGGCCTTGATAGCTTTTTGAGTGTGGTATTCGATGTCGTATTCTGATAACAACATCTGCCAACGGGCGATCCTTCCAGTTAAGGCGGGTTTTTCAAAGATGTACTTGATTGGATCCATTTTGGATATCAACCAAGTAGTATGGTTAAGCATGTAGTGGCGAAGACGCCTAGCAGCCCAAGCTAAGGCACAACAAGTCTTCTCGAGTAGAGAGTATCGGGACTCGCAGTCCGTAAACTTCTTGCTTAGGTAGTAGACAGCGTGCTCTTTTCTACCGGTCTCGTCTTGTTGTCCGAGTACACAACCCATGGAGTCCTCCAATACGGTTAAGTACATGATTAAAGGTCTTCCTTCGACTGGAGGGATAAGTATTGGAGGTTCTAGCAGGTACTCCTTGATGCTGTCGAAGGCTTTCTGGCAATCTTCTGTCCATACTACTTCTTGATTTTTGCGAAGTAGCTTGAAGATGGGTCCACAAGTAGCTGTCATGTGGGATATGAATCTAGAGATGTAATTTAAACGTCCTAGAAATCCCCTTACTTGCTTCTCAGTTTGAGGAGCAGGCATTTCTCTGATGGCCTTGACCTTGTCGGGATCTACCTCGATACCCTTTTGACTGACAATGAAACCTAGGAGTTTTCCAGATCTCACGCCGAATGTACATTTGTTGGGGTTCAGGCGAAGCCGATATTTTCTTAGACGTTGAAACATCTTTAGCAAATATTCAACATGTTCCTCTTCAGTTCCTGATTTGACAATCATGTCGTCGACATATACTTCAATTTCTTTGTGTATCATGTCGTGGAAAAGAGTGGTCATGCCCCTTTGATAGGTAGCACCCGCATTTGTTAAGCCAAAAGGCATCACTTGATAACAAAAGGTGCCCCATGGTGTTATGAAAGATGTTTTTTCTCTATCTTCAACAGCCATTTTAATTTGATTGTATCCAGAGAAGCCATCCATGAAGGAGAATACCTTGGACTTGGCAGTATTGTCGACCAATATGTCAATGTGGGGTAAAGGGAAGTCGTCTTTTGGACTAGCTTTGTTTAAATCTCGGTAGTCGACGCACATCCGAACTTTACCGTCCTTCTTGGGAACAGGCACTATGTTGGCCAACCACTGAGGGTATTCTGATGTAACAAGAAATCCAGCGTTAATTTGCTTTTGCACTTCCTCTTTGATCTTGAGGGCCATGTCAGGACGAGTTCTTCTCAACTTCAGCTTGACTGGCGGACATTCAGGCTTTAAAGGTAGATGATGCTCCACAATCTCAGGATCCAATCCTGGCATATCTTGGTATGACCACGCAAAGATATCCACATATTCTTCAAGAAGCTTAATGATTCTTTCTTTGACAGATGCATCCAACAATGCCCCGATCTTGATTTCTTTCTTGTCCTCTTCAGACCCCAAGTTGATAACCTCTATTGCTTCCTCATGAGGTTGAATAGTCTTCCTCTCTTGTTCTAATAGACGCTTGATTTCGTCCGGAATTTCTTCATCCTCTTCCTCTTCCGCTTCGTAAACAGGGAATTCAAAGTTGGGAGAGAGCCTAGGGTTATGGAGTTCAACGGGTTTATGGACGTTTAGTCTGCAAATGATGGATGATTGATTTTAGTGAAATGAAAGAAAATGCAGACTTTTTGAAATTTAAAAAGAAGAAAATATACTTATGATTGATTTTTTTTGGTTTTTTGTGTTACCATTTTTTTCGGAAAAACGACAATAAGACAACAAAAGAATCATAGAAAGGTCGTGATAAAAACGACAAATTTTATTTATGATAATAGTACTTTAAACAAGCCCTACATGAGTCCTTCTTCGCTTTGGGCAAGACGAAGGGATCTTTTTTTGAAAGCGATAAATAAATAAACACATTACTTTGACAATTGAATAACAGAAGGAACGTCGACAGCGTCCCAATTGCAGCAAACTCCTCCGGGCGTTACATGGACATGTGCCGCTTCTTCCGGTCCATCCTCAGTGATGGCGTTAGTTTCTAAGCTGGCGCTGCGGAAAATGTCCTTGAGCGATTCAATGCTAGCACTTGGTTCGGCAACTTTTGTGGTTGAAGTGAAACCCAACCCCTCTCTACGCCTACGCTCCGGAAGGTTTATCGTCTTTCCCCAACCCGGGAGTAAATCATCTCGCACTGTTCTTTGTGCACTCTCGTAAGACATCATGGATGCTCCCTTCTTTATAGCACTCCCCTCATCCAAGGAAAGACCTTGGAATGATGTCCCATCAACGGTATCAGCACCGATGAACGAGAAAGCCGACAGATGGCTGACTAACAGAGCTTCCTCCCCTTTCACAGTGACTAGCTTTCCGTTCTTCACAAACTTCAGCTTTTGGTGAAGTGTGGATGTTACTGCTCCAGCTTCATGGATCCATGGACGTCCTAACAAACAACTGTATGCTGCTTGTATGTCCATTACTTGGAAGGTGATTTGAAATGTGTGCGGCCCGACTGTGATGGGCAAATCTACCTCTCCAATTACTGACTTTCTTGAGCCGTCGAAAGCTTTGACAACCACCCCACTTGGCCTCATGGGGGTCCCCTGGTAAGAAAGCTGATCAAGGGTTGTCTTGGCCATTACGTTCAATGAAGAACCGGTATCTACAAGTACGTTTGCTAAAGCATCCGACTTGCAGTTTACCGAGATGTGTAACGCCAAATTATGGTGCCTTCCTTGCTCCGGGAGTTCCTCATCACTGAAGCTTAAGTTGTTACATACAGTGATGTTTCCGACAATGCCCCCGAATTGGCCAAGGGTTATATCATGCTCCACGAAGGCTTGGTTCAAAACCTTCATCAATGATTCTCTATGTGCTTCGGAGTTTAACAGTAAGGACAGCATAGAGATTTTCGAAGGTGTTTGCAACAACTGGTCCACAACCTTATATTCGCTTTTCTTGATTAGTTTCAAAACCTCATCAAGATCCGAATCGGTATTTGCCCCACTGGATTGACCTACATCTTTGTTTGTGCAGGGGTCTTGGGTTTGCCTTGGTTCAAATACCGGGGTATTGACCTTTTCTTGGACTACTGCGGGAAGAATCCGTCCACTCCTTAGCACCTTGCTACTGTCCGTGATATTACCGACAGGGGCTAAAGAAGGAATTGGTACCTCTTGACCTTCATTCACCATGGTTGCAAGGTATTTGTAAGGAACTGCCTTGTTGGAAGTGTATGGGGCAGGCCCTGGTAAGCATATTATGAGAGGAGTAGCGGCAGGCTCTTGGCTGCTGGGGGCTAACTCCAAGTAATCCGGGATATTAAATTCCGGGATTATAACACATATGCTTTTGTCCCTTTTCGTGACAACAAGCTCCTTTTTGTCCAACAGTCCTTGTATGTCATTTTGGATTTTCATACATCCTTGAGGACTTACTGAGCATTCTTCACACCTAGCATGATCGTGCTCGAACATAGCTGCCCTACACATCCTGATGTGCAGTGGAACTAAAGGCGTCTTGATGTCTTGGGCCTTCAAAACAGGACTGGCTCCTTGACATTCTTGAACCATGTTGATAGAGGAGACATGGTTTGGCAGCGGGTTAGTTTGGACGTTTGGGTTTGAGTCCTTGAAGGTCAACACCTTAGTACGTACTAGCTTCTGGACCTCATTTTTTAGAGCGAGGCAACGTTCAACGTCATGTCCCGATGCCCCTTGATGGTATGCACAAGTAAGGTCGGAGCGATACCATGGGGGTAACACGTTTGGTACGGGAGGTGGTGCTTTTGTTTGCACGAGGTTCCTCGCAAGTAAAGCCGGGAGCAAGTCCGCGTACTTCATTGGTATCGGATCGAATACCGCCCTTGGGCGATTCTGAGGATTAAAGGGTAGTTGAGGTGCTTGAGGTCGAAATTGCTGCTGACCTTGCGGGCGTTGTTGTGGATAATATGGTTGTGGATTTTGTGGAGGTTGTTGTTGTTGATATGCTGGTTGATAAGGAGGGGGAGGCCTTTGTGGGACCTGGATTTGGTAGCTTGGAGGTGTTGAGATGGTAGGTGAAATAGCAGAGATATGTGGATATGTTGAGTACCCTTGATGAGGTCCTCCATGGCCGATCATGCCGATATCTTGCTCTTTCTTCCTCGGGTAGCCACCCCCGAATCTCTTAGTGCTGCTTGATGGAGCACTTTCTTTCACCAAGCGTCCCTCTCGGACCGCATCCTCCAAACGCACGCCCATGCTTACCATCTCGGTGAAGTCACTTGGCGCACTCGCAACCATTCGTTCATAATAAAAGGAGCCAAGAGTATTCAAGAATATCTTGGTCATTTCCCTCTCTTCAAGAGGCGGGCTGATCTGAGCCGCTATCTCCCTCCATCTTTGTGCGTACTCCTTAAAGGTCTCCTTGTCCTTTTGGGCCATAGCCCGGAGTTGGTCCCGGTCCGGGGCCATGTCCAAATTATATTTGTATTGGCGGACAAACGCCTCTCCCAAGTCATTGAAGGTTCGAATTTTAGTGCTATCCAAACCCATGTACCACTTTAAAGCGGCACCGGTTAAGCTATCTTGAAAATAATGTATGAGGAGCTGATGGTTGTCGGTTTGCGTTGACATCTTCCTTGCATACATTACCAAGTGACTTTGCGGGCAAGTATTTCCCTTGTACTTTTCAAAATCCGGGACCTTGAATTTAGGTGGGATTTTAACATTAGGTACAAGGCAAAGATCATGGGCGTCCTTCCCGAATAAATCTTTCCCTCGGAGGGCCTTAATCTCCTTTTGCATTTCCTCGAATTTCTCTTGGAAATCTGCCATCTTATCTTGGACATCTAAGCTTTCGGTACGAAAGATAGGCCCGTGATCCTGTTGAGTGGTATGGACCACTGGCGTTGTGAAGGCCACAGTAGCTGGAGAGAAGGTAAACTCGGGTTGAGACACCGGAGTTTCTAGGAGAGTAGTGGGAATTGGGATAGACTCTTCACCGAACTCAAAAGGCATGCCCCACGTACAACCGAGGGGTTTAGAGTGTTGTGGAGCATTGACATGCAATGATGAAGTCGAAGCAAATGCTGATGCTTGCTCTTGAGAACTGGAGGGAGGAGGAGGAGGTGTCGGTATTTGCGCGGCAGCTAGTAGCTTCACTAACTCCGTTAGTTTCTCCATCTCCGTTTTCATGGATGTTAATTCTTCACGAAGCTCGTGATTCTCTTGCTCTAAATTCTCCATTTTCTTCTTTAAAGCTGCTCGAGTGTTGTAGGCGTGAGTCACTTCAAGACGATGAGCCACTTCTCTTTATGGAAAGACGCGTAGTGTTGCGGAGAAAATGCGAACACTGAATACTCGATTTGGATTATGAGAAATCCTGAGGATAAGAAAGAAAAGGGAATGAGCTTTGGACTCGAAGATGGACATATGCATGATATTGAATGATGTTAATGTAAAATGCATGAAAAATTTTATTTTATCTTGCTTTATTAGGAATTTAAAAGTGCGCAATTAATATTAGCAATTAAAATAATAAAGGCCAAGAAAATAATATTGTTCAAAATATTTTATTTGATTGAATAACATTGAGATTACAAAGGGTAATTAATGCTAATACAATCAAATAGCTGCTCGCTTTTCGGCCTTGGCGATTTCCTCCCTATAGAAGTCTAAAGTGTCCTTGCAGAACTCCATGAAGGTCTTGACTTTCTTAGGGATGTCAAAGTATGGCATGACTAGCTCGGCCTTGGCTAGTTTCTTTGGAAGCTTGGCGATGACCATGTTGGAGAACGCAACCAATCTTGTGAAGTCTTCACTTAACCGGGTGGCGTCTTGCCATACAAATTCGATCACTTCCTTGCGCTGAGCTAGCTGGATGTTTGCACTCCTAATCTCATCAAGGAGTCTTGCAATGTGGTTTCCATGTTCTCTTGCAATCTTGTCGAAGTACTCTTCATATTTCTTGATGTCCGCTTCGAGGCGATTGCATTGTAGCTTTCCTTGATGAGAAAGACTTTCATATCTTTGCCTTTGGACGCGTTCGGCTTGGAGCTGCTCTTTGTAGTCCTTGACGACTACTTGGAGTTGTTGATCTTTCTCTTGAAACTTCAACCTCCACTTCCTTTGAGCTTCGATAGCTAGCTCGCCGAATTTCTTAAGTTCTTGGTTGGAATGCAAAACTCTTTCCAACTCCTCGTCCTTGGCAATAAGATTGGAATCCGCACTAACCAAGCCACCTCCGATCCACTCTCTTTTCCCCTCGGAGATTCTTAAACGTTTTTCACACGTTAGAAGAGAAACTGTTGCTTCGTCACGAGATCTCTTCATCCTTGTGGTTTCTCCTAAAGCTTGGAGGTGCTTTAATTCTAGTTCTCCATTTTTGTTTTGGAGTTCTCGAATTTTAGCTTTGAGTTCCTCCGCTTCTTTGTTGGGAATGGTGGTGGTCGGTTTAGGTGTATGAGATTTAGGAGGGCATATGACCCCGAAGGGTAACTTGATTATTTTGACCCTCTCCTTCACCCATTGAGTATATAATGGCTTGGCCACACAATTCCTCTTGCCCACTTTTCCTTTGTGCATTTGATTCCAAGCTCCTCGGATTCTTTCTAGCAAGGCTAAGTCTTGATCTCCCTCTCTTAAGAAGAAAGGTTCTAGCAAGAGATCACCGGGTTTGTCGTCCATGGAATAGCCTAGCTGGCGAAGAGAGAGGACCAGATTATAGTTAATACATCCTTTAGTACCAATGAGGGGTACATTAGGAAAATCCCCACAACTTAGGATAATTTCCGGGTCCTCTAAATTCGGAGAAAACCAATGGATGTCTTTCTCGGTGAGAGCTAACATCCTTTGCGACCATTTGAGCTTGGCCCGATTCTCCACAAAGTCCCGACTTCTCGGCATATGCGACATTAACCATGTGTACACTAGAGGGGTGCAGCAAGAAACTATGCCTCCTTTCCCTTTTTCATGTCTCGCATGAAGTGAATGATAGAAATCCGCTAGAAGTGTAGGCACCGGATTCTTAGTTAAGAATACGCCTATAGCCGGGAGATCTATGATATTTTCCATATTAGGGAACAATACTAGCCCGTATATCAAGAGAGCTAGGATTGCGTTGAATGCTTCTCCCTCTTTGTTGGCCAATGAGCTTCGAGCCTTAGCCTCCAAAAATTTCCTTGTAAAACCCTTGGTATTTCCTCTAATTTCCAAGTTCGGTGCTATCTCTTGGATACCAAGGTGCAAAGATTCGGCGATGGCCTCTAGAGTAGGATCCTCCTTTAAACCGAGGTAAGGTCCATGACCTTTCAAATTGCATCCCAAAATCCTCTCAAATTCCTCCAAGGTAGGGGCTAATTGGAAGTCTTGGAAAGTGAAGCATCGGAGAGGTGAATCAAAGAATTGGGCTAAGGTGGTTAAGGCCACAGGATCTATCTTCACGGGCAAGAGATCGAGTATCAAACCATAGCTTGCTTCAAAGTTGTTCTTGTCGACCAAAGAGAGCCGTTGACTTAAAGCTAGCAAGCCCTCCACTTTAGGGATTTTGACCTTGAAAGGAAATGTATTTCTTTTTCCGGAAGCCATATCTTTTTTGCTAATTTTTTATCGCCTTTTAATTTCCTATAAAGCAAGATGACGTGCAAAATTATTTTTCCATGAATACAAATGTATGGTATGCATATGTATGTATGTTCAAAAATTCCCCCCATCCTCACGTGTGGGCACTAAGATGAGATTTTCTAAAAGGTCCCTAGAGATCACGGACTTCACATGGAACTATTGTCGTCAATTGCAAATGCTCGCAAGACCTCAATAAATTCCAAATGAAATCTACTCTAGGCGGGGTTTTCGCATCTTCCCTTCAAGACATACGTCAAGTGGGCCTCCGCTACGCAACCCCATCCTATCTTAATTTCTCTCAAAGCTCGGGAATAGAGCCTCACACGTCCGGCATTAACCCGAACAATGTGGAGTAACACCGCTCAAGTAACCCCACAACATATATAATATAAATATAAAGCAATATGAAACAAATATATATAAAGCGAGAAAAGATAAACAAATAATGATGATAAGGCATAAGCGTGCGAGCAAAAAATAAAACATTTTAGCCTAAAAGCCGACTAAGATAGGCTTGACTTATTTATGCACAAACAAAGTGTTTTATGCATGTCCCCAGTGAAGTCGCCATTTCTGTCGCGTCGAATTTCGGATGTCAAGCTATTGACTAGCATTGAATCACTAAATTTAAATCACGACTGAACTTTTAATTTTTCGGGGAAAAAGGAAAAAAGTTCGAAATTACCTTGAAAAGAGATTTTAGGTTCGAAAGTCGATTATGCGAGGGGAAGGTATTAGCACCCCTCACATCCGTTGTACTCAACGGGAACCTCTTAGTTGGCTTAGGCTTAAAATGTTTTTTGACGTTTTGCTTGCATGCTTAATCATATATATATATGTAAAAGAACAAGAAAATATAATATGAGGTGAAGAAAGAGATAAAAACAAACGAAATAGAAAAGAGAGAAAAAAGATTTTTTAATAACGGGCTTGACAAGACGTCGATCTTGCTCCTACGTATCTCCCGGTAGTCGGAGAATTCAAAGCTTACGTAGTTCTTGAAAAAGAATTGTTTGAAAACGCACAAAGGCGTAAAAAGCTTAAAAAGGTGAAAGACAGACGCTAAGGCGATAAACTCGCGCAAAGCGTAAATATTTAAGGAAAAAGACAGACGCACAGAGGCGTAAAATGTTTGAAAATAAAGACGAACGCACGGAGGCGTACAAAAGCTTGAAAATAAAATAAACGCACGGAGGCGTTAAATTCACGCAAGGCGTAAATGTTTTAAAATTAACGCGCAAAGGCGCGAAAGGTTTGGATTGACCACAAGGGCCAAGATTGGTGAGTTGGATTCACTTTGAAAATAGAATGACGATTGTCCGAGCAACGAGACATACGTCAAGTGTTCGTACAACCGGGGAAAGGAGAGACATACGTCAAACCACCCTTTTTCATTCAAGTTTTGTTCGAATTTTAAAAACATATTTTTTGGGGAAGCTAGAAAAGAATGACGATCGTTTAAGCAACGAGACATACGCCAAGTGCTTATTCGATCGAGGAAAGGAGAGACATACGTCAAACCACCCTTTTTTATTCAAGTTTCGCTTGAATTTTAAGAAAATGTATTAACTAAAAAACGCTCGTTTCTTAGAACTTAAATAAAATAAAATAAAAGAAAAGAAATTGTTCAAATTAGTTGTTGCAACCAAAATGAACAAGTTTATCGCTTAATGAAAAAAAGTTTTTGTTGTTTTGGATTTTTTATTTGGAGTTTAAAAAAAAGAAAAATAAATGCGGTGAAATAAACTAAACGCGAGGAATTAAAAACAATCGTTGGATAAAAAAGATTTTTATTTATCATGGATTGAACTATAAGAAATAAATAAAATAAAATAAAAAAACAATGCATTTATATATATATATGTTCCCAAATGTACATATAAATGATATAAAGAAAAGATGCAAAATAAACGAACAAAAAGAAATAAATAAATGAATGATAAATGCATGGAATAAAACGATAGGTAAATAAATAAATGAGATGTAAAAAATAATAAAACATTAAAAGGAAATAAATAATAAAAAGAAAAAAAATAAAATTTGCAAAGAAAATAAAAGAAATAAAAATTGGGAGGTGTAAAAATTAAAACTGGGGGGTACTAGTAGCAAAAACTAAATCAGATTTAAAAGAAAAGGGCCCAAAAGCATTGGGCCTACGTAAATTAATCTGGGCCGTCTGATTAATCAGACGGCCCTGATCTAATCACAGGGGAAAGAAAACCAGGCCGTATGATTAAAATCTAAGGGTCAGGACAGCGTGGGTGTACGCTAACACGTACACCCTGTTACACTGAAACAGGGAGGGGTATTTAAACCCTTCCCTTCCCAAAATTTTTCATTCTTCTCATCCCCTTCTCTCTCTATTTTCGCCCTCTCTCTCTCTAGCTCTCCCCTCTCTCTATTTTCTGGCCGCCGGTGGGTGCTCCGGCGTGGTGGCCGCCGGCCAACGCGGCGGCGCCACCGCGCCGGAAAGCTAAAAACGCCTCTTTTTCAAAATTTTTTTCTCCTTTCCTACTTCCTTTTCCTTCCTAAACCCGAATCTAGGCTTAGATTTCCCAAAAACTTCCTCAAAAACCCTAGATCTAAGATTTTAAACACAAAAAAATCACCCTTTTTACCTCTTTTCTTTTTCGGTTCTTGCTGGATTTTTGAGGCTCTGTGCGTGTGTGTGGCGCTGTGTATAGCTTGCGTGTGTGCGTGTATTCTGCTGTGTGTGTGCGTGTGTTAGTGTGGTTTTAGGAGTGGCTGGGACTGTTGTTGTGTCAGTGTGGTACGTGGTGCGAAAATGGCTTGCGTGTTTTGCGGTTTGTATATGTGTGTGAGTGTGTTTGTGGTACTGTGTTATGGTTGGTTGTGTTATGGTTTGTTGAGTTGAGGGTTTGTGAAGCTTTGCTAAAACGTGTTTGTGTTGTTTGGGAAAAAGTTGTGGTACTGTGTTTTGATTCAAAGATTTTCTTCTCAAAATTTTTCTCCTTTTTTTTCTGTTGATGCAAGCTCTGTTTTATAGAGGGACATTAAGCTGCTTGTCAGCTTAATGACTCACTAATCTTGCAATTTGATCTGGTTTTCTTGGATAAGATTCTGCAATGCATTAAATGTGGGATTGATCTGCTGGATTTTTGCAGATGATTTTGTGAGGATCTGGGATTTGTGATGATGATTTTTGGATAGAATTGAAAATTTGTGATGATGAAACACTGTTTGGGCGCGTGAACAGTACTGGCCTGGCTGTGTTGACTGTGGACTTGGACTTTTGACCTTGGACTTTTTTGGACAAAAATGTAAAAATAATAAAAAATAATAATAGTAAAAGTAAAAATAATAAAAAATGATAATAATAAAAATTAAAATAAAATTAATGATAATAATAAAAAACTGAAATTAAAAGTAAAAATAAAAAGGGATAAAAAATAAAATTAATAAACGGAACAAAAATTGACATGAGGTATTTTAAAATACCTCCCTGCCGAAATTTCGTCTGAAACGACGAAAATTCTCAGCCTTTAAAAAAGATGCGTAAAACGAGACAATAAATAAAACGAGACAAAAACGGGTCAAAAAATGGGGTATGACAAAGTACCAACTGTCCAAGTGCCATGTACAACATCTAAAACCCTATTTTTCTCAAGGAACACTATTTTAACATATCCGAAAGGCTTCCAATAAATGAGAGTATAAGTAAACAAGGACTAGGCAATGCATTAGAGGCACAAAGGGTAAAGGTAAGAGGAACATGAAATTATTACAGACAGGATAATAAGCTCTTAAGTATGACATATGACAACGATATGTCTAGAACCTATAATAGGTTAACAAGAATAGAGATGTATTCAGGTAAGGGTACGAGAGTACTAGGAATGTATTTCAACATTCAAAGATTCAGATAAGTTTAAGGGTTTAGATTTCCAGGATACCCTTAACCAGGCAGATTATAGTGTACCTTAGGCAGTGGTACCAGGTTTTCCCCAGTTTCAGATACATGTATATGTACATCAGGACGTGCCTCAGTTGTTCACGTCAGAGTGACGATGAGGGTACATGTAACAGTTCAGGATAATATCAGGAATATCAGGAATAATATTTAATTAATTATCAGGATAATTGTGTGTCTTCTGTGCTCTCGTCAGGTAGAGACCACAGAGGGTTTCCAGATACAGCTGGAACGGGCAGGAATCTTCCGCGAGGATAACCACACACACAGGCAAGAGAAGTCCGGTGACTAGCCTCAGATAGGAATTTTCACCGGTTATCAGAGGAATGTACTCCGGGGTTACTCCACTCGGGGGCATTCCATAAAATCAACTCAGATAATAATGTCTGTTACACGCTAACATACTAACATAATAATATCAATAAAATACTTTATTATGTTCAGGCAGGTATCAGTTATCAGGTATCAGTTATGAGACAGTGATCCTAGGTTTCCCCTCGATCACTAAGTTATCAGTTATCAGGCAAGTATCAGTTATCAGGTAGATAGCAGTTATCAGGCAGTGATCCTAGGTTTCCCCTCGATCACTAAGTTAGTAGAACGTAGTCTAGTTTTCATAACTACACAGTATAGCAGCTACATGCAGGTATAAACCCGATATGGGATGAGTTTAGTGCTTGGCGATCATAGGTTTCCCCGAGATTGCCAACAATTAGTGCATGGCGACCCTAGGTTTCCCCGAGGTTGCTAACAGTAGGTTGGGTGGAGCTCGCTGAGACATTATGTCTCATCCCAATCCTTCTGATGCAGGTATACAAGTAAGCAAGAGGTTCGTGATGAAGTGCATCAGGGAGACACTGAATGAAGTGCAGTTGTTTGTCATGTACCAGATCAGGAGTTTATCAGAATCTTGTACATGTATTTTAATGGTATTTCGATAATTGTATAAACGAGCCAATTTGTACTCATTCAGTTGTATTATTATTGAAAATTTTAATGTATCCAATATCAGTTTAATGCGCATGCTAATATTCTAGATAAAATTAGTATAGGTGTTACAAGTTTGTACAATGAGAAATTGAAAAGTTGTAGATAATTCACTCAAACAAATTCGAAATAAAATGAGAGATTAAAAACATAGAGATGTAATGAACCATTAGCAAACCTGAATCATTGTCTAGAACCATCAGACGTTCAAATTGCTTCTTTATCTTCTTCAATACTTTTCATTGTAACAATTGTGATTAATCTTCTGCTCCCATTTATGACTAGATCATACTCATTATCATACTCAATCTATGTAATTGAATCAAACAAATACAAAAATAAAAACAATGAAATATAACATGATATCATGATCAAATTAAATTAATCGATGCAAAGAAATGAGAAGAAGAAAAATTCTTAGATATAGCCTTCAAGATAATTAAGTCATTGCTCTAGTAGAGTCTCGTGTTGATAACATGTTGTGAAATTAACCAAAAGTATCACAATATATTGAATATTATAGAAGAATAGAGTGAAAGGGATAAAGAGAACAAGATAGTATATTGTATTACTTCACAAGTGTGTCTTTACATTGCAGTATATGTCATATTTATAGGACACAAATAGGTAAATGAATAATCACATTACAATCCACTTACTCGTGAGAGTTACAAGTATGTGGAAGGTTAATGGATGGACATCCACTAGTTGATATATTCATAACACTTCCACATATATAAATAGATTAAATTACACCCCTCTCCGAAAAGATACTTAGCTTGAATTATACTTCACTCTCCGTTATATCAAAATATACACTCTTCACCGCTCTTATGCAAAATATATTAGGAAAAATTGTTCTCCCCTCACAAAAGAGAAGCTTGAATAACATTCTTCACCCCACTTATGTTAAAATCTACACTTTTCTCCCTTAATAATTTTGTTATTTCTAGTAATCTAGCAACAAAAATCAAACACACAAAACACAAAGAAAAATATTATTGTGGGTCCATTTTAGTATAATAAAAATTTAAATGTATTTTTTTCTCTACTTTTGATTCACAATATAACTAACATATATTTTTAAACCCTATGAAAATATAAAAAAACACAATAAATTAAAATATGTGAAAAAAGCCGATAAAATATGACTATTTAAAACTGAATTTTATATTCTAAATTATAATAAAAATATTTAAATTTAATTATCATTGAAAATATGTATTTTTTTTTACTTTAAAAAAGGGGATTTTTTTTTAAATTGTGGCTCAAAGTTAGTAGATATATCATAAAAATATTGAACCCGATTGTTATAGCTTTTTTAAGAAAAAAACTTAAAAAAAAAAAAGATAACTTATAAGAGTATTGCATGTGTTTGTTACATATTTTTTAAAAAATAAAAATCTAAAAAGAATCTAAAATCAACTACAAATGAGAAGTTGTTAAGACTTAAGAGTAGCTTCTCAAAAAATAATTTTTATTAGAGGAGAGAGAGAAAATAAGTGTCAAAAGATTGAGTTAATTCTGTAACAAAAAAATCTCTTTTATATAGTTGTATCAAAAAGACTGAGAGCCCATTAGATTAAAATAAAAGTGATTTTGACATTGAATAATTTAAAGATTTTATAAAAAAATGAGAATATATTTTGTGTTTGTTTACTGTGATAAAAATCATTTTTTTAAAATAATTTAGTTTGATTGGATACAACTATATAAATGATTTTTTTGTTACAAATTTACCTCAATCTTTCGACAATTATTATCTCTCCTCTAAAAAAATCTATTTTTTGAGAAGTTACTCTTAACAGCTTCCCATATGAAGCTATTTTTAGATTTTTTAAATTCTGATTTTTTTAAAAAGTTGTAACAAACGGATGCAAAACTCTTAAAAGTGATTATTTTTAAAAAAGAAAGTGATCTTTTTCTTAAAAAAGCTATAACAAACGGGCTCTAAAAAAATATAGAAAAAAAGTTATTTTTATTATAATAAACAAATGCAAAATAGATTCTGATTTTTTTATAAAATCTCTAAAAATAATCTCTAAATTATTCAATGTCAAAATCACTTTTATTATAATCTGTAACAAACAGACCCTCAATAAATACATTGATTTATGATTTTTTGTCTCTGTGAGATTTTTTTTGGTGTGTTGAAAAAATGAAGAGAGTACAATTTAACTCTCTACAAGGGGTATTTGTCTCTACTAATACCGACCTAAACATAGAGATTTCTACGATACCAATAACCATAGTCTCAAGTTTGATGATCACTCTAAAAGTTCTTCAGATTGCTTATAAATAAATCGAATGAGAGTGACACTTTAATCTAAAAAATAACAATCGGGTCATAACTTCTGATAGATTTTATATGATCGAAAGTTACAATTCAATAAATTTAAGAGACTTTTAAGCGATGTAAATAGCCTATGAAACGTGTATCCTCAAGTTCGACCGATGGTGCGAGAGTTAGCTACATAATTTTTTTTAAAGAGGATATTTTTTCATCCATGGTTCTTAAAAATAGTTCCCCTCCATATTTACTCTTTCAAATTTACTTATTACTTATTTCAACACACGAAAAAACTGTATTTTCTTCCATCCATCCATTCTGTTTTCCAAATATACTTATTTCAACACAAGAAAAAACTGTATTTTCTTGTATTTTCTTCCTATCTAAATTCATAAATTTGGAGAGATAGGATTTTTAAAAACAGTAAAGATAAAAGTAGTTCTCAAAGTCTTAAATGAAAAGTATCAGAGTAACCTTCTTTAATATATATATATATATATATATCAACGTAACCTAATTTTTATGCTTAGTTTTTAAATAATTTAAATATATTGTAACAAACTTTACCCACACTAGTGTTCAGAGTCTAGACGTGTTCGTGTGTCCGCTATTTTTATTACGTTAATGCGTATAAATCAAGAAAAATAGTTTTTCTGAAATTTTGAATTTGATTAAAATTATATAGGTATATATATTATACACTTTCATACCGTAACAAATTATACTTATCTTTTTCAACACTAACATTATATCAAATATAATATAAATTCTTATTTGTTTGAATAACACCAACAATAAAGCATTCATATAGATAATTAAATTGGTGTAAGGGTATAATTGAAAATGAAAAAATCACCCTAAAACTAGGTATTTTTTTATACATAGTATAGATAAAGATAGATTTCAATTTTACTTTTTACTAGTACTTATTTCAACACAGGAAAAAACTGTATTTTCTTCCATCGATCCATTTTATGTTTTCCAAATTTACTTATTTCAACACAAGAAAAAACTATATTTTCTTCCTATTTAAATTGATATACTTGGAGAGATATGATTTTTAAAACAACAGTAAAGATAAAAGTAGTTCTCAAAGTCGTAAATGAAAAGTAGTTGATTAAAATAAAAAAAAAACATACATAGAATTAGGGGGCGTGAAACCTGATCTAGTGACAAAAAATAAATACAAAGCAACCCTAAAAGGTATAGAGCACACATCCTAGTCCAAAACAAACAATCACAGACCGCTTACACAATTCAGCAGTCCCGCTTACAGAACCGAAACTAAATTGCAAAAAAAAAAAATCAATGTCTGAATTGAATAGTAATAAACCCAGATCTTTGATAATGGTACATGAACTTGACCGTCAACACGGATACAAACAAGTCCATCCACCCACCACCCACTGTTTCAAATAATTTAAATAAGATCGTAACAAAAAAAGCGGAGTCATTGAACAAAGTCAGAGTTTAAATAAGATCGTAACAAAATTTCATAAAAATGAGTGTTTGTGATTTATACGTATTAGCGTAATAAAAAAAAGTGGACATACATGCACTGTGTCTATCCGTGTTCAGACAGGCACGCAGTGCTTGTATGTCCACTTTATTTTATTACACTAATGCGTATAAATCACGAACACTCATTTTATGAAATTTTGATTTTGATCAAAATTATTTTGATTAAAATTATAGGTACATATATTTTGCAATTTCATATCATAACAAATTATATTTATATTTTTCAATGACACTAACAATATAACAAATATAAAATAAATTCTTATCTTTTTAATGACACTAACAATAAAGCATTCAATACCATGTTTACTCGTCATTATGGAGCAGTGTCAAGGAAGAACTTAATGTTTTTCATGAGCATAGAAAGCCTATCAGCTCTTTACTCATCATTTGTTTGATGGAGTTTTCAGACATAGAAAACCTATTCAATACCATGTTTACTCATCATTATGTAGCAGTGTCAAGATAGAGCTTAATGTTATTCATGAAAATTCAGTCTGGCTGCTTGGAAATGGCCAAGATATTAGCTTTTAGAATGATAGCTGGTGTGGAGCTCCTTTATCATCAGTTCTCAACATCCCTCCCTTCATCAGCAAAGCACTAACATCCCTCCCCACTAGCTCTTAAAATTTTAAAATGGAAATTTATTTTGCCCTATTAGTGTCGTGTTCTCACTAGCGCTGTCCACTATTCTTTATTTAAAGAGGTGTTTATTTACATAGAAATCGACATCGTTTAATTCTATGCTAACTTTAGCATTTAGGTCATAAAACTTATATGATTTGCTATTTATAGCATACCCAATGAATACACATTCATAGGCTCTACTAGTAAGTTTAACACTCTTGGGGTTCGAAATCCAAAGATAGGCTAGACAATCCCAAGTTCAAAAAATAAGACAAGTTGGGTTGTTTTTTCTTCAAAAACTTCATAAGTAGAAATTTTGTTCTTAGACTTGAGTACTCTATTTAACACATATCAAACAATTAATAAAAGTTCCATCACCAATATAGGTACAATACTAAAATTAAGCATGATTTAAACAACTAGCTCGATAAAAGTTCTAATTATTATTTTTCCAGCTTTACCGTTCATTTCAAGATAATAAGATGTAATTGTTTCATGAATAAGTTTGTACTCTACATAAAACTCATTGAAAATGTGGAGATTATGTGCTTGTGTCACCATGAAAATATTGATTTTCTTATTGAAATAATTTTCAATTCCTTCAGTGGTGTCGTATTTCCCAACAAGAATAAATGGCTTACAAGTCCCTCATTAAGTCTAAAATTAAATGTTTCAAAAAAAAGTCTCTCATTAAGTCTGAGTGAACTCAGTCTTGTTCAGTAGAAATCTCAAATTCAGATTCTTTATTGTTTTGGTGCATACATCACGTCTTAGAAAATAATTTTCTTTTTGGACGTGAAGTGCAACTTCATATCTCCAATGCCAACGACTTTAATGGTGTTATAATATTCTAACAACACTTTCTTATTTTCAACAGTAGCATATGTTTTTGAACATATCATAATCATAGCAAACATGGCGTGAGGCACTAATGTTTATCCATCATTCACTTCAATCAACTAGATTGATTATATTAATAATAACAGTGAATTTCTCTTCAGTCAAGTTACGTTGCGGAGCAACACTTGACATGTTCTTATACTTGCGGGACATATGGCTTGGTTTCGCACAATTAAATAAATTGTGAACCATTGTCATTTCTTGATGGTGGCTGCTGATTTTCAATATAGGACCTTCTTGGGGGTCCTATTCTCTTGGCAATTAGAGTTATTTATTCACAATGCGGTTCTGATTTTTGAAAATAAATTTCAAACATATTCAAAGTCGCATATGTGAATTTCTTAGTGTTGTTGTTATAACAACATGCACTTCATCGTGTTCAGTATAGAGATATATTTCTATACCCTTTTTATCCTTCTTGTATTTAGGGACAATAAAATTCGAGTTAGTAATTTCTCTGGTAGACATGGCAGAAGGAAACGTCATAAAACTGTTGTATTTAAAAGAGAATAGCTACTGAAATTGTTACTAGGTTGAGTCACGACTACGTCGCTCTCTTTAAGACGTTTCGTGGCACTGTCCAAAATTGTGCAAGGCAGACTATCAACCATGCCGCCTCCAGGTTAAAACAAGTGCAGCTACAACAGTGCTGTTAACTACTGCACACTGTAGAAAACCGTTCGAGATTTACACCTCCAATATGGTACTAAGACCACTCTTTAATACTAAAATCACTCTGATATGGTATTGTGACCACTCTATTATGGTGCTAAGACTACTCAAATATGATGTTATCACCATTCTAACTTTTAAGTTCTCCAAAATATCAATATGGTACTACGACCACTCAAATATGGTGATACCACCATTCTGACTTTTTAACTTCTCCAAAAGTAGAAAACTATCGAAAGAATATTTATATACTGTTAAGATCATTCTTAATTCCGACGGGACATTATTATTCCAAAAAGGGACTTTGATCTTAAAAGTACTCTTTATTCTGAAGGGACATAAATTATCGAAGGGACTATTGATAAGTGCCTAAAAGTTGTTATCTTTTGATACAATTTAGGGCACTTATGATTACTTGTTGTACAAGTTACCTTAGGATTAGAGCATATTTGTGTTAAAAATGCAATATTTGTGATCCTAATCCTTACCCCATGTGATTATGCAGGAAATACATGCTTGGACCTGATTGATGCAAGGAAATGAAGCTTTTCTTGATGCCATCGCTACAAGCGCAGAAGCCATCGCTAGTAGCGAGGATAGGCAGGGATTTCCAGGTTTTCATCGCTTGAAGCGCAGCTTCCATCGCTAGAAGCGAGCTTAGGCAGGGATTATCAAGAGTTCATCGCTTGAAGCGATGAACTGGACGCTTGAAGCGAGCCTAGGCAGGGAATTTCAAAGATCCATCGCTTGTAGCGACAGACCTTGTCGCTACAGCGACCAGAGGGCGGTTTAATGCTGATGGATGACGTGGAGCTCTTGGATTGGCCAGTTGACTTCCTCGCTACAAGCGACAGGCTGGTCGCTTGTAGCGAGCGTGCATTTTCTCAGCATATAAATGTATTTTGAAGCTCATTTTAGAGATAGATAGTTTTTTATCAGAATTTTCATTTTCCAGAGCTCAAAATACTTGTTATCTAAGAGAGAGAGTAGGCATAGAAGGAGGTAAACATCAAATAGCAAAGTGATTTGGATTGAAGAATACATTAAGAAGCTTTGAGACATCAAGCTCTAATATATCTTCATCTTCCTTTCTTGTTTTGCAATAGTTGTCATGACAATGATCAACTAATCTCCTTTGTTGGGATTAATAGGTAATCAATCATTCCATGTTGTAAACTTTTGATTATTAAATATATGATTCTAGCATTTTTATATACCATTGAATTTCTTCTTGCTTTTCAATCTTATATTTGATTTAAATGTTGTTGAAAAAGACTTTTGAATCTAGGTTTAGAATGATATTCTATCAAGATAAGAAATTCTAGAAATGGGATTTGGTTTTGATAATTACATTTAAGTATTGGATCGTAAAGCTTTCGAATCGTTTAATAGATTGAGAAATCATCGATTAAATGATACGATCGATCTCACGACGTCATTTGGGAAATCAATGACGTTGTTGAGCAATACGTAATAATGTCATATATAAGAAAAAGCTAGAATCCGTATTTAAAATCAATCGAATACAAACGATGTTGGATTGATGAACGTTAATCCTAACACCTTCTATGTCCTATTACTCTACTATTTATTTATTATGTTTTTAAAATGATGAGTAGCGTAGTATTGAAAAAGGTTAAACCCTAACTTAAGACGATAATCGACGTTGAACGGTTTATGATATCACGTTAATCCCTGTGGAACGATATAAAAATGATACTTGCTTTCCGCTAACATCAAAATGGCGCCGTTGCCGGGGATTAAAGTTATGATATTATAATCATTGCAACTTTAATTATGGTTTTAAGCAATTTTGCACAAAATTCTTTTATGTATATAACTATTATTCCTTATCCATCTTGTTTGCTAATTCTTTTTGGTCAGATTGTTGAAATCGTATATGCGAGGTCAAGTTTCGGAGGACCAACTGCTTTTTGATTCGGAAATAGAAAGAACAGCTCGTAGAAACAATAGCAAGAATCGGAAAAAGAAGCAGCAAGCAAAGAAAAGGCAACAAGAGGAAGCTTCTGTTTCAAGTCCTTTATCTAGTCCAAGTCCAAGCCAAGAGTTACCAATGGCTGCAGCAGGAGATCCTGGAGGTTCAGGCGGTCGTGGGATGCCATGTCATAATAGTCCACGCCGTTTCGCACAATTGGGGAAAACGCCGCGGACTACCAAGCAAACCGAGATGAAGACGGGGATCTTACAAATACTTTATGCTAATCCCTTCTCAGGATTGGACCATGAAGATCCGTTTCAACATCTCACCAAATTTTACGAGATTGCCGGTACCCTTGGTGAGACGGAAAACAACGAGGAGGCTATTTTTATGAGGATGTTTCCTCATTCATTGATTGGCAAAGCTAAGGAGTGGTATTTGGACCAGCCACCGACGGTAATGACGAATTGGAACACGCTTGAGGAGAAATTCCTTGAGAGGTTCTTCCCTCAGAATCGTTTCATGGAGGCGAAGACAACTATTGCTGTGTTCTCACAAGGTACTAATGAGACGTTATGTGAAGCGTGGGAGCGTTTCAAGTCAATGCTCAGAAGATGTCCTAATCACGGATTCGATGAAGCAACACAAATTCATCTATTCCGGAACGGGATGCAACAACAATCCAAGCTATTGCTTGATGCTGCTGCTGGTGGTTCTTTGATGGCCAAGAGCGCCGAGGATGTTGTTGCTATTATAGAGAGAATGGCATTGAATGATCACCAGGCTCATCATAACCGAAGCCAAAGCCAAAGGAAGGCGGGAATCCTAGATTTGGGAACGAATGATGCTATCCTAGCTCAGAACAAATTGCTCACGCAACAAGTGGAAGAGTTGACGAAAAAGATGGCCAACCTTCCTTAATAAATGAAGGATATCCAGAACGAACAAAGAAAACAACACCAAGTCGCAGCATGCGAGCTTTGTTCGGGAGATCACCCAACCGGATTTTGTCCGCCACCTACCGAAGAGGTAAGCTATGTTGGAAATCAACCAAGGCCTCAACAGTTTCAAAACCAATTCCAAAGCCATCCAAACAACTTCCCAAGAGGGAATAATCCAAACTATGGCCAAGGTTGGAGACCAGAAGCTGGGCAACAATACCGACAACCTTACCAAACTATAACCAATATCAACCTCCACAACAAAACCGCAACCAAACCACCGATGAAACCCTCAATCAATTCATGCAGATGTCAATGGCTAACCAAAAGAACACTGATGCGTCCATCAAAAATCTGGAGACGCAAGTGGGCCAGTTGGCACAACAACTATCTCAAGCTACTCAACAAGGCGGAACCTTTACCGTCAACACACAAACCAACCCAAAGGATCATGCATCATCATCAAAATGACAATTAAGTCATTTTGATGAGGAAGTCCTTGCATCAAGAGACAACGAAAATTGCAAGGCAATTGCTACTCGGAGCGGGAAGGTCATTGGTAAAGGTATAGGGGACAACCTTGAAGTAGAGAGAAGGATTGTTGAGAATGAGGAGAAGGACATGAGAAGGAAACAGGAGGTGTAAATAGAGAGGAAGAAGTTGAAAAAAATAATAAGGATGTAGTTGAAAATGAGAACATAGTGTGGAAGAAGGATGTGGTGAAGGAGAAGGGCAAGAAGCAAGAAGTAGTGAAGAATGCGCCGACCCCACATCTACCTTACCCAACTACACCAGCCAAAAAAGAGAAAGAAAGGCAGTTTGCTAGGTTCCTTGATATATTCAAACGTTTACAAATCAACATACCGTTCTCGGAAGCCCTAGAGCAAATGCCGACTTATGCCAAGTTCATGAAAGAAATTCTCTCCAAGAAGAGGAGGTTTATTGAAGAAGAAACAATTCAGCTAGACGCGAATTGTAGTGAAATCATCCAGAGAACATTGTCAAGAAAGAAGAGAGATCCGGGCAAAGTTACACTGCTGGTGTCCATTGGCAATGTTAATGTCGGCAAGGCACTCATTGATTTGAGTTCAAGTATCAACCTAATCCCACTATCCGTTGTCAAAAGGATTGGTGATATAGTTGTGAAAAGAACCAACTTAACCTTGCAATTGGCCGACAAATCTTACACTCGTCCATTGGGAATTGCTGAAGACGTGTTGGTGAAAGTCGACAAGTTCTTGTTCCCCATCGACTTTGTAGTGATGGACATACCGGAGGATGATGATGTGCCGCTACTTCTTGGGAGAACTTTCATGCAAACGGCACGGATGATGATTGATCTTGACCAAGGCTTAATGAAAGTCCGTGTGGACGATGAAGAAGTCAATTTCAACATCCACGAAGCAATGAAGTTTCCTAGTGATAAAGCTGCTTGCTTCAAGATGGATGCAACGGAAGAATTGATAGTTGATACGAGAAACCACGAACGAGAAGAATGAGCTCATACCGACAAGAACCGTAACCGGTTGGAGGATGTGTATTGACTACCGGAGGCTTAACAAAGCAACTAGAAAGGATCATTTTCCTCTACCATTTATGGATCAAATGCTAGAGAGGCTGTCAGGACAAGCTTTTTACTGTTTCCTTGACGGATATTCGGGTTACAATCAGATTTCGGTGAATCCAGACGATCACGAGAAGACTGCATTCACATGTCCTTTTGGGGTATTTGCATATCGACGCATGCCGTTCGGATTATGTAACGCTCCAGCAACATTTCAACGATGCATGCAAGCCATCTTTGCAGACTTGATTGAGAAAAGCATTGAAGTGTTTATGGACGACTTCTCAGTTTTCGGGTCATCATACGATTTGTGCTTGAAGAATCTGGACACGGTACTGAAACGGTGCAAGGAAACCAACTTGGTGCTCAATTGGGAGAAGTGTCACTTCATGGTAACCGAGGGAATAGTCCTTGGTCACAAGATCTCCTCCAAGGGTATTGAAGTTGATAAAGCTAAGATCGACGTGATAGGAAAACTTCCACCACCAGTCAATGTCAAAGGAATCCGAAGTTTCCTAGGCCATGCCGGGTTCTATCGGAGATTCATCAAAGACTTCTCAAAAATTGCAAAGCCATTGAGCAACTTGCTCAACAAAGATAAGTCTTTTGATTTTGATATTGATTGTTTACATGCTTTTAATAGTTTAAAGGATAGCTTAACATCCGCACCCATAATCACCGCACCAAACTGGACATATGATTTTGAACTTATGTGCGATGCAAGTGATTATGCGGTAGGCGCAGTGTTAGGTCAACGCAAAAACAAAATTTTTCATGCTATACACTATGCAAGTAAAGTTTTAAATGACGCACAAGTCAATTATGCTACCACTGAAAAAGAATTACTTGCCATAGTGTTCGCATTAGAAAAATTTCGTTCGTATCTCATAGGTTTAAAAATTGTTATCTGGACTGACCATGCAGTTATCAAGTACTTAATTACCAAACCCGACTCAAAGCCGAGACTCATCCGTTGGATGTTGCTACTCCAAGAGTTTGATTTGGAGATTAAGGACAAGAAGGGGACTGAGAACCTAGTAGCTGATCATCTGTCAAGATTGGTGAACGATGAGATAACAAAGAATGAGATGGACATCCTTGAAGAGTTCCCGGATGAAAAGTTGCTTATGGTGCAAGAAAGACCATGGTTCGCTGACATGGCCAACTACAAAGCAACGGGGTTCATACCGGAGGATTACACATGGCAAATGAAGAAGAGGTTGTTGAGAGACGCAACTCAATTCATTTGGGATGACCCGTACCTCTTCAAGATTGGAGCAGACCACTTGTTAAGAAGATGTGTTGCAAGAGAAGAAGCCAAGGACATCATGTGGCACTGTCACAACTCGCCATATGGTGGTCATTATAGTGGAGAAAGAACTGGAGCAAAAGTTCTTCAAGCAGGCTTTTACTGGCCCACCTTGTTCAAAGACGCATACGAACATGTGAAAGAATGCGAGAGTTGCCAGAAAACCGGAGGGATTTCAAAAAGGAATGAAATGCCTCTACAAAGTATCCTTGAAGTCGAAGTCTTCGACTGTTGGGGTATTGACTTTGTAGGGCCATTTCCATCCTCCATGAACAACGAGTATATTCTGGTGGCTGTTGACTATGTGTCAAAGTGGGTAGAAGCAATAACATCTCAGAAAGCCGATAGCAAGACGGTGGTCAAGTTTCTGAAAAGAAACATCTTTTCCCGATTTGGAACTCCAAGAGTGCTAATAAGTGACGGAGGTTCTCACTTCAGCAATCAACAGTTAGCAAAAGCACTTGAGCACTATGGGGTAAAGCACAAGGTAGCTTCACCATACCATCCACAGACCAACGGTCAAGCCGAGGTATCCAACCGTGAAATCAAACGGATACTTGAGAAGACCGTGTCATCATCAAGAAAGGATTGGGCGATGAAACTGGACGAAGCGTTGTGGGCCTATAGGACCGCATACAAAGCTCCTACGGGTTTCACACCATTCCAGTTGGTGTATGGGAAAGCATGCCACTTGCCGGTCGAGTTGGAGCACAAAGCGTTTTGGGCGCTCAAGTTTTTGAACTTTGATCAAGAGCAAGCGGGGGAGAAGAGAAAGCTCCAGATGAACAAACTAGAAGAAATGCGTGACCAAGCCTATCAGTCAAGCAAGCTTTATAAGGAAAAGGTCAAACGGTATCATGACAAGAAGATCATGAAGAGGGAATTCAGGCCTGGTCAAATGGTGGTCTGTTCAATGCAAGGCTAAGACTATTTCCGGGTAAATTGAAGTCCAAATGGTCCGGTCCGTTCATGATCAAGGAAGTAAAACCTTATGGAACTGTGGAACTAGAAGATCCTATCACTAAGTCAACATGGACAGTGAATGGACAGAGGCTTAAGCCATATTTTGGAGGTGAAGTTGTTCGGCACACGACGACGATTTCACTCATCGATTCTTATGCATAAGCGAATCAGGCGTCGATCTAATGACGTTAAACAATAGCTTGTTGGGAGGCACCCCAATTTTGTAAGTATGTTGCATTTTTAGTGTTATTTTAGTTCTGTACAGTTATTTATGCATGTAGGGATAGTGGCAAGAACTCAAAATTTTATTTTTCTGTTTCCTGTCATGGTCGCTACAGCGACAGATTCATCGCTGTAGCGATGAGTTTTGCACTACGTCGCTGTAGCGACGCACTTGTCGCTTGTAGCGATGGATTCCAAACCTTGCGCTTGTAGCGCCACACCACGCTTGTAGCGATGGGCTTAAAGCCTGTCGCTGTAGCGACAGGTCGCGCGCTTGTAGCGACCGTAGCAGAAACCAGTTTTATATTTCCCAGGCCACTACTGACTTTTGCCCTACCTCCCAACCACCTCATTCAATGTTCTAGCCGTTTTATCTTATATTTTCGCATACCATACATCTGTACACATTCCATTTCCATTACTTGCATTCCTGCATTTTTGTGCTTTACATTTCTGCAAAATCCTGCAAAATCAACTCTGTACCTGTGTAATCTTTCATCTTAACAACATCCAGGTATGTTTTTCGTCCATTTCTGTTACTGTTTATATGCTCTTTACTGATTATAGATGCCTGCATGCGTATTAAAATATTTAGGGTTTAGGGTTTTAAAATTTTGTTACCCATGATTATGCCCTGTTGTTACCCATGATTATCTGAAATAAATGAACTAGAATCACTTGGAAAACTCTCCATTCATCCTCTTGTATATTCAATTCGTATTTTGAAAAACCTTTTGTAAAAATTTCAAAATAATTTAGGGTTTTTGAGGATTTAGGAAGTTTAGGTGATTTTTATTCATTTATATTTGCTTTAATCTTAATTTCGCATGCTACAAGTAGGTTTAAAATCAGAAAAACATGATTTTTGAAAATGGGTCTTCCTCGCTAGAACAGCGCTTGTAGCGCAGGAAACAGGAATTTTCTGGGTTCGCTCGCTACAAGAGACCAAGCTGTCGCTGTAGCGACGAAGCCCAGAATTTGTTTTATTTTTCTTATGACTTGAACCTGACTTGTATCCTACCTAATTTTTATCTGTTTTAACCCTTGTGTAGGAATGGCACCCAAATCCTCATCCAAAAGACAAAGGAACGTTGAGAGCTCGTCATCTCGACCTAGAGCCAACCTTCAACCGCATGACACGAGCCGTTTCTTGAGTTTGAGGAATCAAGAACGCTATGAGGAGCTGAAAACACGGAGAATCTGGTCTGAGAAGCAATTCCAGATATCAGAAGAGGGAGAATACGGAGGGATAGCACACATGATCAATGAAAGGAAATGGGGGATTCTGTGCACGCCACCAAGGAAGATAAACTACGACATCGTGCGGGAATTCTATGCAAATGCAATCCCAGCAGACCCATCTGACGAATTCACATGGACTACATACGTGCGAGGGCGCACTATTGCCTTTGATCGCATGTCCATTAATGCATATTTGGGCAAGCCACTGGAGCTTTGTGAAGAGGATAATCCACTAGCACCTACTATGCTATGTGACTTTCATGAGCATCAGAAGAGCGGGAATTGGGATCATGAGCTGATTGCACGAGACATCTTCCAGGAGGGGAAGCACTACGATGTGAGTAAGGCTTCGGGTAAGCCTTTCAGAGCCTTCAGAGAGGATATGACCACTCCGGCTCAGGTAGTCCTTACCCTGATCTTATATAATATCCGGCCTAAATCTCACACCTCTTCTACCACCCTCGACGTTACACCTGTTCTTCACTATATCCTTACTCAACGTCAGGTTGACGTTGCAAGGCTTATAGCCAATGAGATGAGGGTTGTAGCTGAGAGCGGCATTCTACCCCCAGGCAAACCCAAATGCCCACTGACCTTTCCTGGATTGATTATGGGACTTTGTAGACGGGCTAGGGTACACATGCCCAACCAGGTAGATGAAGAGATTAAGAATCCTATTGATGACAGGTACATCAATAGGTACTGCTCTACCCCCACACCTATTGCCCCACCTTCTTCCTCAGCTGGACCATCCACATCAGCCGGTCCTTCTAGTGTACCACCACCACCACCACATCATACTAGCCACCCTCAGGGCCCGACCATTCCACCACTTGATTTTTCTAGTTGGGATTCCTCTATGGTGAGCTCTTTTCTCATGGCGCAGAATGCGTCTAATCACCGGGCTCTAACGACTATTCAGAGTCATCTGCATGACAATGGCCACAGCACATGGACGCCAGCCTTCTTCTCTGAGCACATAGCTTGGCCTGGGGACAGGCCTTTCTTTCCTGGAGGGGCAGCTGCAGCAGATGCTGGTGATGAGGATGCCGGTGATGATGGCGACGACGATGCTGATGTTGATGACGATCTTGGTGATGACTCCTCAGCAACTACTAGGAGCATTGACCGCATGGCAGCAGACCTGATGGATTCTGAAGATTATGATTCAGACTGAGCTGCAGATTTTGTTTTATCATCCCTTTCATTTTATTTATTAAGCTTTGTACTTTTATAACATTTTATTATGTTTTGTACTTTGTTTTGTTTATGTTTTTTGTACCATGGATGATGTTACCTTTTGGTTTATGTTATTTAATTTGATTATAACATGCTTAGTATAGTTTATATTTTATTTATGTTTTGATTTATGGTTAAAATTTTTTGAAATTATCTCAACAATGTTGAAAGAAAGATGAAAGATTCAAAAGCCAGTGCTTAAGCTTAGAATCATTTGAGTGATAATGATAGAATGAGTGTTAAAGCACGCAGCTAAGGTACTCGTTTTCTTGTTTTTCTAGGTATATTCTTGAATGTGAATAAGTTCTTTACAAACAAGTTAATTTATTCAGTTTTAAGCAAGCATTTGTTTAGTTTTGAACCAATATAGAACTAGCCAAAATGTGAGGAATCCTCAACCATTGTATATATATGCAGGAGACCAACATTTTGTGTTTAACTCAGTTATTTTATGTTAAATCTGTTGTTGTTTTAATTTGTATAAAAGCATTGAAGTGATCAAGGCAATTTTTTTGAAATTGAGTGAAATACTTGACCAAATAAACCTACCCTGTGAGATGTGTGAGTATCTGTTAACCCATCTGAGCCTATTGAATCAGAATTGTTAACTGTGGACTGTCAATTTTAATAAGCTCAATTGCTTATTTAAATTGCCGGAGTTTGTAAAAAAATTCAATTCATAGTTAACTCTTTATTGAATTCTGATAGTTGTTTTCTTGTGAACCCTTATCCATCGTTTTTATTGACCTTTGCCATAATGATAAAGGAACATTCGATTAGGGTGTCATTGAAATAAGTTGGGGAGAAAGGAAGGTTATGTTTATGTCAATGTATTGGTGAATGTGATAATTGATCTTGACAACAAGGAAAAGAAAAGAAAAAAAAAAGAAAGAAAAGCAAACCAAGAAAAAGAAAAGAAAAAAAAAATGAATGAAAAGGTTTGCAATAATTCAAAGAAAAAGTTGTCAAGATCAATCAAGAAAAGAAATGTATGAAATTCACCAAGTGTTGTATTGGAAAAAGGAGGAAGTTTGTAATTAGATTGAATGTTCCTTTTGCTTGGCCATTTGAATTCAAATATCCCACATATGACAATTCTTTTGTAACCTAGCCCAATTACAACCCTTAAAGACCTTTTGATCAATGCCTTTTATGCTTTTGGAAATGATAATTAGATGGACACATAATTTAATTGGAATGTTATCATGTTTGTTGGATGAGTGTTCATACCCTCACAATAGATTTCAAATTGTTCATATACTTTATATAGAAGTGTGTTAGGTTTGGTTCAAATTTAAACATGTTGCTTGTTTAGGATTGTGTGATTTGTTTCTTTGTGTTTAGAACTAGTTCACATTTATAGTATGTATCTTGTTTAATGAGAAACTGAACTTTAGCTTGTGCAATCACATTTGAATCACTCATTTGATGGTTATTTCTTCACACTTTTGAATCCTTTGCTAATTGCTCAATACTGTGGTTTAAAAGCTATGAAAATTTCCTTTTGATTCTTTGGTTTGAGGACAAACCAAAATGCAAGTTGGGGAGAGTTTGATAAGTGCCTAAAAGTTGTTATCTTTTGATACAATTTAGGGCACTTATGATTACTTGTTGTACAAGTTACCTTAGGATTAGAGCATATTTGTGTTAAAAATGCAATATTTGTGATCCTAATCCTTACCCCATGTGATTATGCAGGAAATACATGCTTGGACCTGATTGATGCAAGGAAATGAAGCTTTTCTTGATGCCATCGCTACAAGCGCAGAAGCCATCGCTAGTAGCGAGGATAGGCAGGGATTTCCAGGTTTTCATCGCTTGAAGCGCAGCTTCCATCGCTAGAAGCGAGCTTAGGCAGGGATTATCAAGAGTTCATCGCTTGAAGCGATGAACTGGACGCTTGAAGCGAGCCTAGGCAGGGAATTTCAAAGATCCATCGCTTGTAGCGACCAGAGGGCGGTTTAATGCTGATGGATGACGTGGAGCTCTTGGATTGGCCAGTTGACTTCCTCGCTACAAGCGGCAGGCTGGTCGCTTGTAGCGAGCGTGCATTTTCTCAGCATATAAATGTATTTTGAAGCTCATTTTAGAGATAGATAGTTTTTTATCAGAATTTTCATTTTCCAGAGCTCAAAATACTTGTTATCTAAGAGAGAGAGTAGGCATAGAAGGAGGTAAACATCAAATAGCAAAGTGATTTGGATTGAAGAATACATTAAGAAGCTTTGAGACATCAAGCTCTAATATATCTTCATCTTCCTTTCTTGTTTTGCAATAGTTGTCATGACAATGATCAACTAATCTCCTTTGTTGGGATTAATAGGTAATCAATCATTCCATGTTGTAAACTTTTGATTATTAAATATATGATTCTAGCATTTTTATATACCATTGAATTTCTTCTTGCTTTTCAATCTTATATTTGATTTAAATGTTGTTGAAAAAGACTTTTGAATCTAGGTTTAGAATGATATTCTATCAAGATAAGAAATTCTAGAAATGGGATTTGGTTTTGATAATTACATTTAAGTATTGGATCGTAAAGCTTTCAAATCGTTTAATAGATTGAGAAATTATCGATTAAATGATACGATCGATCTCACGACGTCATTTGGGAAATCAATGACGTTGTTGAGCAATACGTAATAATGTCATATATAAGAAAAAGCTAGAATCCGTATTTAAAATCAATCGAATACAAACGATGTTGGATTGATGAACGTTAATCCTAACACCTTCTATGTCCTATTACTCTACTATTTATTTATTATGTTTTTAAAATGATGAGTAGCGTAGTATTGAAAAAGGTTAAACCCTAACTTAAGACGATAATCGACGTTGAACGGTTTATGATATCACGTTAATCCCTGTGGAACGATATAAAAACGATACTTGCTTTCCGCTAACATCAACTATGCTCTTAAGACCATTCTTAATTCTGAAGAAACATTATACCGAATAGGGACTAAGATCTTAAGAACACTCTTATTTCTGAAGGGACAAAATAAGGAGATGAGGAGAAGAATAACTCGTTAACACAAGCTGGAGGGAGAAGAGAGAAAGAGTTATCGACAACTCAATAGAACTCTTTGGTGTGGTTTTTGAACTGAGTGGAGTCCTTTATTTATATAGAGGTTTTGTAACTGGTTTAGCTAAAATTGCAGCAGCAGTTACTCTAGTGAATAAGATCAAAAGGAAAACTAGCCACTAATCAGTTCAACAACTCTTGTGGATAAGATCAGAAAAAAAAACAAACCCACAAAAGTGGAGGAAACAAACTTATTGGATATGAATGAAGGAAATATATGAAACTCAGTTGAATTCTTATTCTTATCACAATCAATATAAGCTAAATTTATGGGAAATGATATCCACGAATAAAAATAATAATTACTACTCCCTCCGTCCCTATTTATAGGAGTAGTTTACAAAAAAGTTTTGTCCCTAAATATAAGATCATATACAAATTTCTAGATGCATTAATTACTCTTTATCCAAATATACCTCTTATTAATACTATCAATTTGTCTTGATATATGAAAAGTTAACATTAAATATATATTTAATTAAAGGTAATTTAATAATAGTCACACACATTTGAGAGAACTTTATTACTTTAACAACTTTTCTTAATACAAGTAATTTTTGTAAATTACTCCTATAAAAAGGGACAGAGGGAGTATTAGTTTTATCATTATCAAGTATTTAAAATTAAATACCGCAATTTAAACACTACTAATGTGTGTGTTCTATTTTATGAGGGACCCACACTTTCTATTTTTTCAATTCATATCACACTAATTCAAAGTCTTATTACTATGTTTAATCTTCCAACTTCACACCAATGTTCCAACAAGACCTATGTCCGGCCAGTGTGTTGGACTGCTTATGCATGAGAACCGGTCAACATGCGGTTCAATTAGTCGAACTCCGCCTGAACAAATGAGAGAAATCTAAAAGCAAAGAAGACTATCTTGTACATCTGGAAGAATCTTTCAGATGGATGAGAAAACAAAATTTGAAGATGAATCCAGAGAATGAGGTGTTGATGTATTTGCAGCCAAATTCCTGGGATTCACGGTTCATATGAATGGCATTAAATGTAATTTCCCTAATAATAAGGCCAAGGAAATACGTTCATCATCCAAGAGTTTAGACTACCTAAAGACTCGTTATGGTGCTGCTAGATGTTGTTAAGATTGACCAAAACTGATTTGTGAATAGGAACTTTGGCTTAAAGATTGTTAACAAAGAGTTTAGCAGAGATGAATAAGCCTAATTGAGCATCATTAAGATCCAACCTTTGGTGCATCAATTTCATTGACAAGTCGAACCGATTTGTTGACAATTAAAGCGTCAGACACCATGACACTAAAATCATGGACTAGCACGACTCTCATATCCCTCATAAGCCTCGAGACTTTATGATAATTAGAGTCTTGGGAAAGAGAGTTAAAAAATATTGAGGAATGTGTTTGATTGGGTAAGTCGCTCTAAACATTTTTTTTTTATTATAAGTCTCTCTAAACATTGTTCTTCATGATTGGGAAAAGTTTTTTTTTTTTTTAAGGATTAAGATATAACATCTCGAGTATTTAAATAGATTTTTTTAAGCAATAGTCGTTCATTGGAATTTACCCTAGACGATTGCAATTCTAGACCGAAACCAAAGGATATGGGAGAAGAGAAACCGTTAATTTTGTCACTCTAGTGTTTTACAAGTTTCGACATTCAAATTTCAAAAGTCAAAACTTCTGGACTTATGTTGTCAAGACAAATTTAATTATATTTTTATGAACAAATAAAAATGTAAAGGAGAAATTAAGTGCGTGTGAGGTGCAAGAGAAGTCTTACACAACAAGAAAGCTTGTCGACAACATGAGCAGTTACCATTCAGACTCAGGTGCATCGAAACAAAATCTAGCCATGCATAACTATGAAGTGTCGAAGACTGTTATCAGTCTAGGAAACATACTCTTCAATAAACATGATATGGATTCGAAGATCATATCTAACACATAAAACAATTGTAGATTATCAGTACATGATTAAGTATGTTACTTTTATTTTCTTTGTTTAAATTTCGAGTTCTTTACTTTTTCTGCACTTTATTTTATTGCACATTTACATTTCCTACACTTTTAACACTTTACGTTCTTGTATTGTTAAATTTATGCATGTTTACTTTCAACTTTTTTACTTTTCAGCATTTTACGTTTCTATGTACATTACTACTTTTTCAAAACCTTGAACTCCAAATTCATTGTACGCCAGAAAGTCTTTTCATAAAAAATTAACACGAGTGAATCTTACTTTGTAACTTATCAAGAACCTCTCGTCGATAATATGATTGTTTTATACACGCTTTCTCGACGTTGTTAGTGTGTAAATCCTCACAGCACTTGACATTTTTCATATAGAGAGAGAATGTGCAATATGTGTTTGGTATATTGAAGATCATAATCTATATACAGAGTCATGTCTAATTATATTTTCAATATTTTGAAATGGGTCATCTAGTCAGCCTTTTTACTTTATTAGATCACGAAGTGGTTAAGACTCTAAAATAAATAACTGACACAGTTGAACAAATATATATGTCCACATAATAATATTGAAATATAATAATTAAATAGTACACTCTAATAAGTGTCCTAATGCATTAGTTAAGGAAAAAAATACAAGTGTTATATTAGAAATAACAAATTATGAATTTCTAACAAGTTGACCTGGTGTTGTTTGTAAGACCATGATCCCCGAGAACATTTAAAAAGCAATAAATCACATTATCATACATCAAGGTGTCACTACTTGTAACACCCTAACCCTTAACCGCCGATTATTAACTTTAATAAAACAAAACGTTAAGGACATAGGAAGTTACAACATAATGAAAACGCATTTTCATAAACATCAACAGATCAAAACATGTTTGATTCACAACAACAGCGGAAAAATAACAAAATAACAAAACAGGAGACGATACCCCTTCTAACAGGATACCCCTTCTAACAGGACAACAGGATACCCCTTCTAACAGGACAACAGGATACCCCTACTAACTCAACAGCAGGATACCCCTTCTAACTCAACAGCAGGATACCCCTTCTAGCTGATACCCCTTCTAGGTCATACCCCTTCTATAACAATGTTCACAAAAACGATTGCATCATTTTGTTTCCGTTTTCAAAACACATTACAACATACCACATATTCATACCAAAGACCAATCTAAAACAGATACGTGTGAAAAAGACGTAAAAACATAAATCTGAAAATGCTGTCACAGCACAAATCCACTAAAACCTCCTCTGAGTATTTTCATCATAACTCAAAAACTAAAAGTCATTTTCACACCAAACCAAAGCCACTGGAAAGCTAACAAAATTATCTAAAACTTTCATGTTCACCTCCAAGGCCAAATCTGTACCAATCAGTACCAGTTTTCGTTTCAATACGGAAAATTGTGCAGAAAGTTATGCAGAAAATTATGCAGGAAGTTGTACAGAAATCAGACCATCAGCATTAGCAAACTTAACATCCAAATCTACAACAGAGGCCATTGCCAAATTCATACATACACGCTCGAATACCCAAAGTGGTGTTACAACTATCAGAGCCCTAGACTCTAACTAGGATACAACACCTAGTACCAAAAAGTAAGGATAGCTAAGCTATGCCCTCACCACTACGCAAGCTTCTAAACAGCAAAAGCTACTCCTTGACGATATGCTCGTCTTCCTGAAAATCTGGATCCCCAAAGATCCAGCACATAACACAAAACAGAGAGTGTTAGTATCACAACCAATAAACATGTATAAATAACGCATTATTATACATAACTAAAACACAACACGTAATCGACAAAACACAAAACTCATCAACCACACACGAAACTCATCAACCACACACGATACTCATCAACCACACACGATACTCATCAACCACACACGATACTCATCATCCACAATAACAATTATCACTTAACAGGCTCTCTTGGATTTCATTCGGATAAACTTATATCCTTACCAAGCCCCCTTGGTAACCATGCCCCCATGGATTTCATTCGGATAAACTTATATCCTTACCAAGCCCCCTTGGTAACCATGCCCCCATGGATTTCATTCGGATAAACTTATATCCTTACCAAGCCCCCTTGGTAACCATGCCCCCATGGATTTCATTCGGATAAACTTATATCCTTACCAAGCCCCCTTGGTAACCATGCCCCCATGGATTTCATTCTTTCATCGACTGCACCTCGATCGTGCATATGACCAATAATAATTGGATTTCATTCTTTCATCGACTGCACCTCGATCGTGCATATGACCAATAATAATTGGATTTCATTCTTTCATCGAACATGGTTCACAACATCATCAACAACATCATACTAAACCAAACTCACAACATCATTAACAACATCATACTAACCCAAAACTCACAACATCATCAACAACATCATATTAAACCAAAACTCACAACATCATTAACGAACACAACCACTAAATTACCAGCACACATGACCAAATCATAAGACACAACATGTATATACTCAACCATGTTCAACAATCTCAAATAAACCAAGCAATCACACCACAATCTCAAACACATAAGGATTTCAAAGGAACACCCACACACTTCAATAACTTATCCATTCAAACATATTCATCAATACCCACACCTTAGTCTTTAATATTACTAAGTCCAAATCCACTTTCAAAACTTTAGACACACTCTATTAGTTCTTAACAGCCATTTCAAACATTATATAACTCATACTCACACAACATAATGACCTTAACAAAAACCACCATTGTTAGGGTTTTACTCAAGCTTTTCTAGAACAACAACATCATTTTCGAATACCCAAACATAAATAACATCATATAACTTCAATTAAACATACCATCAACATCACTAAGCATCAAATGAACATAATATAATCATTAACAGCATTTCTATCAAACCTAGACAAAGTGAAAGGAAGTTTGGGATGGAGAAATAGACATTCTCCCCTTCTCTATCACTTGTACATAAGTAATACTACCTCTCTTACCTAGCAATCGGTGAACCGACGAAAGTTCCAAGCCTTCACTTCTCTTTCTCGTGCCCTAGCTCTTCTTGCTTCTCACGTTCTCTTTTCTCCCTTCTCCTTCACGTTTTCTGTTTTCTAAAAGATAGTAAATAGTGCTTGGGAAAATCTTGTGATATCTCTTATAACCCAATCAATTAAATCATGGCCATCCATTCTTACTAACTCTCTCATGATCAATCCTAGCCATCCAATCCAATCCAAGCTCACTAAATCTCATCCACTTGATCATTACTACTCATAAACTCAAAAGTCCAATACTATTCACACCTTAGGCCCAATTTCGTCCAAAACCTTAAAAACTCGATTACGAACTTATCCTCGCGCCACATAATTATTTATCGATTACGAGAAAATATTTTTAAAAGCCAAACAATAAAATAAAATATATAAAAATATAATATACGAAAATAGGGTCGTTACAACTCTACCCCCCTAAAAAGAATTTTCGCCCTCGAAAATACCCGAAAACAACTCTGGATAGGAGTCCCGCATCTTGCTCTCGATTCAAACCAACACAAAGGTGTTCTACATCTTCTCCCATACCACGCTTCAAAAGATGCCATACCAATGCTCGAATGAAAACTATTGTTATACGTAAACTCAATCAACGGTAAGCAAGCTTCCCAACTCACTCCTTGCTCCAAAATACATGATCTTAACAAATCCTCCAATGATTGAATCGTCCTCTCCGATTGACCATCCGTCTGCGGGTGATAAGCAGAACTCATCTTCAACTTAGTCCCCAACGCCTCTTGCAAACTCTCCCAAAACCTTGAAGTAAAACGGGGATCTCTATCTGATACGATACTCGACGGAATTCCATGCAATCTCACGATTTGCTCGACACCAATCTCAGCCAACTTCGGTACTAGCATACCGGTCTTAATAAATATGAAATGAGCAGACTTTGTTAACTTGTCGACAACTACCCAAATCATATTGTTACCTTTCGACGTCTTCGGCAAACCGCTTACAAAATCCATCGCAATACTATCCCATTTCCACTCAGGAATAAACATAGGTTGCAATAGCCCCGACGGCTTCTGATGCTCCACCTTGGACTTCTGACAAGTCAAACACGCGAAAACAAACTCGGCGATCTCTTTCTTCATCCCTTGTCACCAAAACATTTTCCTCAGATCTCGATACATCTTAGTAACACCAGGATGAATACTTAAGTTGCTTCTGTGACCTTCCTCCAAGATCATCCGCTTCAACTCAGGCACATCAGGTACACATAACCTTCCCTGACACCTCATCACGCCTTTCTCATCAATCTTGATGTTTACCCTTTTTCCTTTGCTCGATGAGTGTCTTAAACTTCGTCAATCTCACATCAGACTTTTGCTTTTCCACAACCTCTTCAAGAAAATAATTCGTCAACTTCAACATTCCTAGCTTCACACTATAAGACGTCCGTTCACAAACCAAACTGAGGTCTCTAAACTCTTCAATCAATCTTATTTCCTTCGCCATCAGAGACGACATATGCAGAGACTTCCTACTCAACTGTGTCCACGGCAACGCCAACTTTGAAAATCCTTCGATGAACCTCCGATAGTAACCGGCTAAACCAAGAAAACTTCGGATCTCAGTAACAGACTCCGGCGTTCCCCAATCTTGCACGGCCTCTACCTTAGCAGGATCCACTGCTATACCACCACTTGAAATGACGTGACCCAAAAAGCTAACTTTATGCAACCAAAATTCATACTTAGAAATTTTTTGCATAAAGCTTCTTCTCGCGCAACACCTCCAACACAATCCTCAAATACTCGGCATGTTCCTCTTCCGTCTTCGAGTATACCAAAATATCGTCTATGAAGACCACCACGAATCGATCCAAAAAGGAATGAAATATACGATTCATATATTCCATAAACACTCCAGGTGCATTAGTAACTCCAAAAGGCATAACAGCGTACTCGTAGTGACCCTACCTTGTCCTGAATGCAGTCTTCGGTATATCCTCCGCCTTAACTCTTATCTGGTGATATTCCGATCTCAAATCAATCTTGCTGAACACACAGGCTCCTACTAACTGATCCATCAAATCATCTATCCTCGGAAGTGGATACTTGTTCTTGATAGTTGCTTTACTCAACTGACGAAAGTCGATGCACAAACGCATACTACCATCTTCTTCTTCTCCAACAGAACATGCGCACCCCACGGCGATACGCTCGGTCTTACAAACCTCTTCTCTAACAGTTCTTCCAATTGTTCTTTCAACTTTTCAAGCTCTGCAGCTGACATACGATACGGCGCCATCGAAATTGGACTAGTACCAGGTACTACGTCAATTGCGAATTCAACCTCTCTCTCGGGTGGTAAATCCAAAATGTCGTCTGGAAAAACATCTGTGAAATCACGCACCACTGGCAATGCATCAACCTCATTCTTCTCTTCCACTCTCAACGAAGCAAACATAGCAAACATGTCCTCTTGAGCCTTCACTGATCTTACCACTTCTCGACAACACATAAGCTTCGAACACAACTCTGGCTCCGGTCTTGGAAACATAACCGTCCTTTTACCGCAGTTGATATGAACTCGATTAAATTCTAACCAGTTCATACCAAAGATAACGTCTATTCCGCTCAACGGAATGCAGACTAGATCCATTCCAAAGTGTCGATCAAACCTAGTGACTGAACAGTCAACACAGACTAGAGTAGTCGATACCGAACCACTCGCAGGCGTTTCCATAACCATGCGTCCCATCATATTTCTACTCTAAGACCCAACCTCTTAACGCAATCCACAGAAATAAACGAATGGGTAGCACCCGTATCAATAATAGCAGACAAAGGAGTATTATTGATAAAGCATGTACCTCTGATCAGGCTGTCCGCCTTCGCATCACCACCATCTAAAGCAAACACTTTTCCTCCAGCCGTTCTAGGCTTCTTACACACGTTGCTCTTATGACCCACTTCTTTGCAGTTGAAGCACACAATACCCTTCTTGCACTGATCAGCTTTGTGGTTAGGATCACCACACTTGAAACATCCTTCTTCATTCTCCGGGCACTCATAGAAACGATGTCCCAGCTGTCCACACTTAAAACAATTCTTACCACCTCCAGTTTTACCACCACTGCTTCCACCTCTATCCGGCTTCTTTCCCTCGTTATCATAAGGCTTTCCTCTTCCGAAGGCTCTCCTTCTCTTCTCATTCACAGCCTTGTAGTAGTTAGTCTTGGCTTCCTGTGCTGCTCTATCAGCCGTCCTACTCACAGCCTTCTGAACCATGGCATTCGCCATCAATTCCATCGCATCGGCAAATGCTCGTTGCGTCATAACCTGAACCAACACCACGCACCACGAGTGAGGATACACTCTGTTTCCTCAAAACAGTATAACAGTGTTTTCCCAACACATGTTACACAAAGGGTAATCTACACCTAATTGATCCAATGGATCGACCTGCTCTGATACCACCTATTGTAACACCCTAACCCTTAACCGCCGATTATTAACTTTAATAAAACAAAACGTTAAGGACATAGGAAGTTACAACATAATGAAAACGCATTTTCATAAACATCAACAGATCAAAACATGTTTGATTCACAACAACAGCGGAAAAATAACAAAATAACAAAACAGGAGACGATACCCCTTCTAACAGGATACCCCTTCTAACAGGACAACAGGATACCCCTTCTAACAGGACAACAGGATACCCCTACTAACTCAACAGCAGGATACCCCTTCTAACTCAACAGCAGGATACCCCTTCTAGCTGATACCCCTTCTAGGTCATACCCCTTCTATAACAATGTTCACAAAAACGATTGCATCATTTTGTTTCCGTTTTCAAAACACATTACAACATACCACATATTCATACCAAAGACCAATCTAAAACAGATACGTGTGAAAAAGACGTAAAAACATAAATCTGAAAATGCTGTCACAGCACAAATCCACTAAAACCTCCTCTGAGTATTTTCATCATAACTCAAAAACTAAAAGTCATTTTCACACCAAACCAAAGCCACTGGAAAGCTAACAAAATTATCTAAAACTTTCATGTTCACCTCCAAGGCCAAATCTGTACCAATCAGTACCAGTTTTCGTTTCAATACGGAAAATTGTGCAGAAAGTTATGCAGAAAATTATGCAGGAAGTTGTACAGAAATCAGACCATCAGCATTAGCAAACTTAACATCCAAATCTACAACAGAGGCCATTGCCAAATTCATACATACACGCTCGAATACCCAAAGTGGTGTTACAACTATCAGAGCCCTAGACTCTAACTAGGATACAACACCTAGTACCAAAAAGTAAGGATAGCTAAGCTATGCCCTCACCACTACGCAAGCTTCTAAACAGCAAAAGCTACTCCTTGACGATATGCTCGTCTTCCTGAAAATCTGGATCCCCAAAGATCCAGCACATAACACAAAACAGAGAGTGTTAGTATCACAACCAATAAACATGTATAAATAACGCATTATTATACATAACTAAAACACAACACGTAATCGACAAAACACAAAACTCATCAACCACACACGAAACTCATCAACCACACACGAAACTCATCAACCACACACGATACTCATCAACCACACACGATACTCATCAACCACACACGATACTCATCAACCACACACGATACTCATCAACCACACACGATACTCATCATCCACAATAACAATTATCACTTAACAGGCTCTCTTGGATTTCATTCGGATAAACTTATATCCTTACCAAGCCCCCTTGGTAACCATGCCCCCATGGATTTCATTCGGATAAACTTATATCCTTACCAAGCCCCCTTGGTAACCATGCCCCCATGGATTTCATTCGGATAAACTTATATCCTTACCAAGCCCCCTTGGTAACCATGCCCCCATGGATTTCATTCGGATAAACTTATATCCTTACCAAGCCCCCTTGGTAACCATGCCCCCATGGATTTCATTCGGATAAACTTATATCCTTACCAAGCCCCCTTGGTAACCATGCCCCCATGGATTTCATTCTTTCATCGACTGCACCTCGATCGTGCATATGACCAATAATAATTGGATTTCATTCTTTCATCGACTGCACCTCGATCGTGCATATGACCAATAATAATTGGATTTCATTCTTTCATCGAACATGGTTCACAACATCATCAACAACATCATACTAAACCAAACTCACAACATCATTAACAACATCATACTAACCCAAAACTCACAACATCATCAACAACATCATATTAAACCAAAACTCACAACATCATTAACGAACACAACCACTAAATTACCAGCACACATGACCAAATCGTAAGACACAACATGTATATACTCAACCATGTTCAACAATCTCAAATAAACCAAGCAATCACACCACAATCTCAAACACATAAGGATTTCAAAGGAACACCCACACACTTCAATAACTTATCCATTCAAACATATTCATCAATACCCACACCTTAGTCTTTAATATTACTAAGTCCAAATCCACTTTCAAAACTTTAGACACACTCTATTAGTTCTTAACAGCCATTTCAAACATTATATAACTCATACTCACACAACATAATGACCTTAACAAAAACCACCATTGTTAGGGTTTTACTCAAGCTTTTCTAGAACAACAACATCATTTTCGAATACCCAAACATAAATAACATCATATAACTTCAATTAAACATACCATCAACATCACTAAGCATCAAATGAACATAATATAATCATTAACAGCATTTCTATCAAACCTAGACAAAGTGAAAGGAAGTTTGGGATGGAGAAATAGACATTCTCCCCTTCTCTATCACTTGTACATAAGTAATACTACCTCTCTTACCTAGCAATCGGTGAACCGACGAAAGTTCCAAGCCTTCACTTCTCTTTCTCGTGCCCTAACTCTTCTTGCTTCTCACGTTCTCTTTTCTCCCTTCTCCTTCACGTTTTCTGTTTTCTAAAAGATAGTAAATAGTGCTTGGGAAAATCTTGTGATATCTCTTATAACCCAATCAATTAAATCATGGCCATCCATTCTTACTAACTCTCTCATGATCAATCCTAGCCATCCAATCCAATCCAAGCTCACTAAATCTCATCCACTTGATCATTACTACTCATAAACTCAAAAGCCCAATACTATTCACACCTTAGGCCCAATTTCGTCCAAAACCTTAAAAACTCGATTACGAACTTATCCTCGCGCCACATAATTATTTATCGATTACGAGAAAATATTTTTAAAAGCCAAACAATAAAATAAAATATATAAAAATATAATATACGAAAATAGGGTCGTTACACTACTCAACATACATCTTATATAAAATATGCCAATATAAAATTTTCGTCAATTATAATCATCGTACAGTGGAAATAAAATCATAAACATCAAATGTCATGTCTCGGATCATAACATAATATCTCAACATAAATATAACCACATCAGTTTGATCAAAGATTTCATAGCAACAAAACAACATAGAAGAAAGAATCCCCAAGTCCTAGATCAGAGCTCCTAAATCTAGACTCCTCAAGAAAGCGATAAACATGAGTAGGCATCAAGTCGTCCTCATCATACTCACAAGCAATGAGCTACTCCTCAACCTGCACGTCTACATCACAAGGATGAGGCGACAAAAAGCCACTAGAGGGTAAGATATACGTTCAACATAAAGGATTAATAAACGCATGTAAGTTTAGCAAAACAATGACATCATCATCGTATAGACATACAACATATTAAAGTCTGGTTCTCATCTTAGAAACATGCATATTATAATTGTAACACCCATACTAACTTTAACTAGTATATTAGCATGTGTGTTAATCTGATATCGGATACATTAAAATTTTCAATAATAATAACAATAATACATACAACTGAATGAGTACAATTTGCTCGTTTACATAAACATCCAAATCTCATAATAATACATGTTCATATACATATATAAAATCTATCAACCTCTTGAGCTTGCCATGACGAGCATCTGCACTCCATCCAGCATCTTCCTGAAGATCTTCATGAACATCGCTTGCTAACCTATGAACCTGCACCAGAAGGATTGGTGTGAGACTTTACGTCTCAGTGAGCTCCAGCCCAACCTACTGTTGGCAACCACGGGGGAAACCTAGGGTCGCCGTGCCTACTCTCGGCAATCTTGGGGATACCTACGATCGCCGTTATTCTCTACATATTTCGCGATCGAGGGGAAACCTAGGATCGCTATTTGTCTCAATCATATCTTAATCTTATCATATTGTAACTTTAAACTTAAACTTACACTTAGTGATCTGGGGACATCCTATGATCACTTTCTTTCTCTGCTGACTATTGTCATTTTCTCATAATAATTCATAAGTATTAAAATACATCATTCTTAATTATAAGTTAGTAAGTCAGCGTTGAACAAACAATAATTATCTGGGTTCATTTTACGGAGTGCATCCGGGTGGAGTAACCCCGAAGTACATCTCCCTTCTAACCGGTGAAAATTCCTATCATATCAGGCTAACACCGGACTCCTCTTGTCGTCGTGCGGTCATCCTTGCGGAATAACACGTCCCACTAGCGTGAACCTCCTGTGTCCCACTAGCGTGAACAACAGAATACACGACTTAATAATCTTAACTTACGCGTATACCCCCCGTGTCCCACTAGCGTGAACGACGGAAGACGCGAATTATTATTCTTTAACTTATGCATGAACCTTTCATGTCTCACTAGCGTGAACGATGAAAGTCACGACTTAAATAATATTAATCTTAGTCTTTACTTTCCATGAACCATTCGTGTCCCACTAGCGTGAACGACGAAGGCCACGGCTTAATATCTTAATAATTCTTATATATATATATATAACTTAAAACTTATGTCTATTGCATATCTAATGCATTCTTAAGTAGTCATTCTTAAATACCTAACCTATAAAATAGGTTCTTGACTTTGATCTTACAATCTTTTCTTGTGCATACGCACTCTAAATTGGGTGCATCCTAATCATGCTATCTTAGGTGCATTCTTATTCTCATTATTCTTAACTCATGTACTCAAATGTACGTATAATAATATATCATAAACTTTTGCATATTCAATGCATTCTTGAGGGAATTAATCTCTCAATACATAACTATGAACTTATGGTCTTAGGCTTTTCGTTCTCATAAGCCATTGCGTAGTTTTGGAAGTATACCATAGCTTAAATAACTTTACTTTGCATTCCTAATGCTTTACCAAATTCCTTGTCCAATCATTCATTCCTTAAATGTTGAGTAATCCATTGAACATGTCAAGAATGGTGTTTAACTTGGAGAATAAGGTTTTCTTTGAAAACAGTTACTAAAAGCCTCGCCGAACACGTACACAGCACTCAGAACGAACCAGAACAGACAAGTGATGTCTGTCTTATTTCGCTGGGCGATGTGGAGGCGAAGTGGAGGCGAAAATAGGCAGTGAAGGCTCGCCAAACAGTAACTGCAAGTTCGCCCCGAGTTTGCCCGGCGAAAATGACAGTTCAAAAACATGTTAAAAGTGTGATTTTCCACCATTTTGACACATTTAAGGATACCCAGGCATTCCAACAGTATAAGGAATGAATTTCCAATACAAATTAGTAGTTTAAATCATGAATAATCAAGGAATTGGCAAGCATAGGAGATTAGGGTAAAATTTCTAAACTTAACTCAAAATAAACAAAACTCTTCAAAACTTCAAAGTGGGTTCTAAAACCCCAAGGGAACTCACCTTGTTTGCTAGCTTCCTTGACAAGCTTCCAATCATCAACCCTAGCTTGATTCCTCATCACTCCTTCCTTGTTCTCCTTTCTTGCTCTTCCTAATTTCCTCTTGTTCTAAATTCCCCAAAGTTAGTGATTGCTTGCTTGGGAGCTAAGAAATTGGAGTAGAGGTTGAAGACTAATGGAGGGAAGAAGGAGGGCGTGTGGGAGAGAAGAAGGGGAAAGAAAATCTCATCTTGGGAGAGTGAGGGGAGAGAAGAATATGCAAGAAAATATCTTGCCTCCCCTTTTTAAAATAATCCTCCCTTCCCTAAATATTACCAAATTGCCATGCTAACCATTTTAATCCCCAATCACCGATAAAAGTTACGTCTAAGCGGGATATATATACACTTGTCATATAATTAAATTCATTAACTGTCAATCTACCAAATTGTCCTTTGCCTGAAACATTTCTGATACATCGTCTCAATATTAATAAATATTCAGTCTTAAGCGGGATATTACAATCTACCCCCCTTAAAGAAATTTCGTCCTCGAAATTTAGAATCCTCTCATACTACTTTCTTTACTTGTCAAACTACAGTTCATCTTACTTATCGGAATTCCTTAGTTTTCCCAATTCGATATAAGTCGATTATATTCGACAATCTCTTTTTTTTAACGGGAATGCCTGACGTGAATTACACAACTCTTGCGTAGTAGGATATGAGGTCATCTGAACCTTCGTATCCCACTCACTGACTATGCTCCTTGATCATACACTTCTTGTAATCTTAATCTGGAGTTATCCAGTTCTGACATTTGTACTGAACCTTATAAATTCCTTCATAGCCCGTATAATCTCACTTTGACGACATTAGGTCGTTCTTATTATCCTCAAATATTCCCACTCTTCAATGGGTTTCTTACACTGCATTAATTTCCCATGAATTACTATCTTTATCCTTCATCTCATGTGACGACATCTTCCATCATTTATGTCACAAATTATTCTCGAATTCCTGCCGTAGCATAATTCTTTTCTACACTGATAATCCAAAACTCATAGGAGTTTAGCCCAAGTAATGAGTGGTATACGCCGTCTCACATAACATTGTATATTATAATTCATGACACATAGTTCACATACAGAATCGAGTACATGTACACTACTAACGGGTACATAATACATCACATCATCCTTGTCCAACTAACGGGACATCATTCTTGATCTTAACATATTTGAGACAATACCACATCAATTGAGAATCTTTTCTTACTCTTAACTCACTTTGTAACATCCGAGATTTGCCTTTCAACTGGCTTGCCAGGTTTGCCCCGCCAATGTTACTCATGTTAATTTCTTGAGTATACATTATCACACAACATAGATCATGGTTATACTCGTCAATACTATGAACTCATTTTCCCTTTTCTGAACATCGAGTTCAAGATCCCTGTTTTCAAAAGAAAACTCTGCTCTGATTGTTACTAACAAAATAGCACACTTAAACTTCAATCCTTTAATCATAACCTGAACTCACGTAGCCCTTTACTGTAGACTACGAGTAACCTTTAATCTGCATAGAAGGTTCTCCTTCCTCTACCTGTGAACATTAAGTTCGAGACTTTCTAAACTCTTCAATTAATATATGTTGACATGACATTGGTACAACGTGAAATTAAACTCATTCGCCACTGCATTGCCGCTCCTGACCAATGCTTCGATTCCAAATGTATTACTTCGCAACCACAACCTTTACTGTCGTTACCTCATGGACAATTCTTCCTTAGCTGAACTTATTCTTTAGGCCTACTTGAAATTATGGAGCTAATATAGCTGGGTTACCTTTCTAGCGGTGACGCCATTCACTTAAGATTTAACCTAGTAGGAGCACATCCTTCTTATATCTTACCAATTACTCTTAAATTATTTCGATATTCCTTTCCTCATGGGTTTTGAGGTTTGAAGTATTCCTCAACTTAACTTCCAAAACTTTCCATTAGAACTTGTGATGTGTTCAGGTCGTCTCTACTTATTGCCATTCCGTATTATAAGAAATAAACACTTAACATTTTTTTTCTCGTTCTGTAAGCTTCAGCTTAGCATTAATCATTAAATCATTCTTGAATTGCTACTTCGCTGCACAACTCTGATTCTTAACAACTTGAGTTATAATTGGAGCATTACCCCACTATTGCCACATAAAATCTCCTTGATCAATCCTTTTACTTTATCACTTGTAGTTACTGTAACTAAACCATTTGACGTTATTGTTTCTCTTGTGGCTTAAATCATTTGCTTAACTTACGGATTGATCGTCCTCTCCTGACTTACGTTTCCTTTCATACATGGACCATATACTTACTTTCACAAAAGTCTGCCAAAACCTGTAAACGGTTTTCAGCAACTGTTACGAGCCTAACAATGCTTCTTCCAAACGGCTTATACTCTGGTTCCAACTTTACTTTCCATATTCTGAATTCCTGTAATCATCCTTTGATCAACACATCATATAATCATTAAACATTGTAGAAACCCGATTAAAAGCTTGCTTGAGACAACTTAAATTCACACACAAAACTTGTGGCAGCTTCAAAAAAATGACTTATGGCTTCTGGAGGCTCACATCTTTCATACCCTGAATCCATTGATGGATTTGAGTCTCGTTACTATTCGTCCTATCAATATCCGCAAGGATTTCATATTCATAGTCTTTTCTGAGACAACTTCGGTCTCTATCGTCTTACCATACCTCTTAGGTTACCTTTGAGTTTCTCCAAAACTATTCGTTTTGACATAGATTCAAACTCTCGCCGGCTCTCCACATGCTCAAATATAAATTTCATCTCTTCGAGTACCCGATTAATCGATCTTAAACTTTTGTACATTACCATAATCTATTGGATTCCTTCAGTTAACCGATCTTGAGCCTCAAAACCTCATCATTACCTTTTGATTCATTCAACAACTCGTTACTGCATTCACGATTCAAATCTTGATCTTAACATCTGAATAATTTTGCATATAGTTGAACAATCCGAAATCTATACCTTATCACCGCCCTCGGAACTTATCAACACGAGGTGATCTCCTTCAGCTTCTAGAATAACCGTGGAAAGAAACTCTGCGGTTGAAAACATATAACGCCTTCACATTAATCACAATCTTAACCTTTATATATAAGACGATCTTCCATATAATAAAATCTCAATCGAGGAAATTCGACTTTATTCGCCCATCAGTTCACTATATCCCAATGACTGATCATTCAATATCCATCCTTCATTGTATAAAATTCTGGTTAAGCTTAGCTTATCTCCAATCTTCTTACTATTAGGACACATCCGAATATCTGATTCACACTTTGACATAAACAGGTCTTAGTATTGCCTCTTATTCATCCATCTTAGTTCTTAGGTTGCATATCATCTCCTCTTCTTAATTCACAACTCCGGCATTTATGGTTCGGGAGGTGCAGCTGATCTGATGGGGTTAAACTTACTTGTGTTTCATGCTCTATGACCACATTCGAGTGGTTGGCTTCATCTGTCCAACTAATTCGCTTAATCCATATTTAATTCTCTTAACTATTCAGACATTCAAATCTCATCCGATTCAAGTTCGATTCTTCAACTCTGTACTCAGAATTGTTACTTAGTCCACACTTCACTTTAACTTCTCAAACTACGGTTTCCGTCAAGGTTCCACGTCATTCCTTAGAGCATTCCTCAATCCTTATGTCTTCCGCAGACGAGGCATCGTCCAACGATGCGTCCGACTGGGTTAAGGCGCTTCACCTCACTGTTAAATATCCTTTATGTCTCTAAGACCTCGCCACAATCAGACTTCGTCACTTTACACTTTGATGGCCACCATTTGGCGTTGATTACTTCTTCGCTAAATCCGTCTTAGAATTCTGTCACCTTAATCTTCGCCCTTCATACACTTCATTCCTCCTTGGTCACATTCAGCTCTCAGACATTTATCCTAACTGTCATATACTAGATTGAGTTGATCAGGCTCAACTAGATGTGACCTTTAGAACAATATCCGGAACCCAATGGTCCCACTACTTTTATTGAAACTTTAATGACCCAAGGCACGGTCTGAATCGACCTGCTCTGATACCAATTGTAACACCCATACTAACTTTAACTAGTATATTAGCATGTGCGTTAATCTGATATCGGATACATTAAAATTTTCAATAATAATAACAATAATACATACAACTGAATGAGTACAATTTGCTCGTTTACATAAACATCCAAATCTCATAATAATACATGTTCATATACATATATAAAATCTATCAACCTCCTGAGCTTGCCATGACGAGCATCTGCACTCCATCCAGCATCTTCCTGAAGATCTTCATGAACATCGCTTGCTAACCTATGAACCTGCACCAGAAGGATTGGTGTGAGACTTTACGTCTCAGTGAGCTCCAGCCCAACCTACTGTTGGCAACCACGGGGGAAACCTAGGGTCGCCGTGCCTACTCTCGGCAATCTTGGGGATACCTACGATCGCCGTTATTCTCTACATATTTCGCGATCGAGGGGAAACCTAGGATCGCTATTTGTCTCAATCATATCTTAATCTTATCATATTGTAACTTTAAACTTAAACTTACACTTAGTGATCTGGGGACATCCTATGATCACTTTCTTTCTCTGCTGACTATTGTCATTTTCTCATAATAATTCATAAGTATTAAAATACATCATTCTTAATTATAAGTTAGTAAGTCAGCGTTGAACAAACAATAATTATCTGGGTTCATTTTACGGAGTGCATCCGGGTGGAGTAACCCCGAAGTACATCTCCCTTCTAACCGGTGAAAATTCCTATCATATCAGGCTAACACCGGACTCCTCTTGTCGTCGTGCGGTCATCCTTGCGGAATAACACGTCCCACTAGCGTGAACCTCCTGTGTCCCACTAGCGTGAACAACAGAAGACACGACTTAATAATCTTAACTTACGCGTATACCCCCCGTGTCCCACTAGCGTGAACGACGGAAGACGCGAATTATTATTCTTTAACTTATGCATGAACCTTTCATGTCCCACTAGCGTGAACGATGAAAGTCACGACTTAAATAATATTAATCTTAGTCTTTACTTTCCATGAACCATTCGTGTCCCACTAGCGTGAACGACGAAGGCCACGGCTTAATATCTTAATAATTCTTATATATATATAACTTATAACTTATGTCTATTGCATATCTAATGCATTCTTAAGTAGTCATTCTTAAATACCTAACCTATAAAATAGGTTCTTGACTTTGATCTTACAATCTTTTCTTGTGCATACGCACTCTAAATTGGGTGCATCCTAATCATGCTATCTTAGGTGCATTCTTATTCTCATTATTCTTAACTCATGTACTCAAATGTACGTATAATAATATATCATAAACTTTTGCATATTCAATGCATTCTTGAGGGAATTAATCTCTCAATACATAACTATGAACTTATGGTCTTAGGCTTTTCGTTCTCATAAGCCATTGCGTAGTTTTGAAAGTATACCATAGCTTAAATAACTTTACTTTGCATTCCTAATGCTTTACCAAATTCCTTGTCCAATCATTCATTCCTTAAATGTTGAGTAATCCATTGAACATGTCAAGAATGGTGTTTAACTTGGAGAATAAGGTTTTCTTTGAAAACAGTTACTAAAAGCCTCGCCGAACACGTACACAGCACTCAGAACGAACCAGAACAGACAAGTGATGTCTGTCTGATTTCGCTGGGCGATGTGGAGGCGAAGTGGAGGCGAAAATAGGCAGTGATGGCTCGCCAAACAGTAACTGCAAGTTCGCCCCGAGTTCGCCCGGCGAAAATGACAGTTCAAAAACATGTTAAAAGTGTGATTTTCCACCATTTTGACACATTTAAGGATACCCAGGCATTCCAACAGTATAAGGAATGAATTTCCAATACAAATTAGTTGTTTAAAACATGAATAATCAAGGAATTGGCAAGCATAGGAGATTAGGGTAAAATTTCTAAACTTAACTCAAAATAAACAAAACTCTTCAAAACTTCAAAGTGGGTTCTAAAACCCCAAGGGAACTCACCTTGTTTGCTAGCTTCCTTGACAAGCTTCCAATCATCAACCCTAGCTTGATTCCTCATCACTCCTTCCTTGTTCTCCTTTCTTGCTCTTCCTAATTTCCTCTTGTTCTAAATTCCCCAAAGTTAGTGATTGCTTGCTTGGGAGCTAAGAAATTGGAGTAGAGGTTGAAGACTAATGGAGGGAAGAAGGAGGGCGTGTGGGAGAGAAGAAGGGGAAAGAAAATCTCATCTTGGGAGAGTGAGGGGAGAGAAGAATATGCAAGAAAATATCTTGCCTCCCCTTTTTAAAATAATCCTCCCTTCCCTAAATATTACCAAATTGCCATGCTAACCATTTTAATCCCCAATCATCGATAAAAGTTACGTCTAAGCGGGATATATATACACTTGTCATATAATTAAATTCATTAACTGTCAATCTACCAAATTGTCCTTTGCCTGAAACATTTCTGATACATCGTCTCAATATTAATAAATATTCAGTCTTAAGCGGGATATTACAATAATCACATTCAATTACAAGCTTGGTTATCTCTATACATCATAACAAGTTCATAATGTATACATAATATATAATCAACAACAATCAATTACCGAGTAGATTATCAAGATTAATCATATCAATAACTCCATAAAATCCTCATAGTGCACATAACACATTCTCATCAATAAGTCATCATTAAATCAAGTCATAACAATCTCATCGCATCACAATCATCAATTATGCAATTACCACTTAGATGCACAAGTTCACACCAATACATTGCCACATACGACTCATTATGTATATGCAATGCGTCTAACGACTCTACATGCATGTGGTACCGGGTTGGATATCAGAGCTATTTTACCGAGGAATCCTATCATCACTTTCATCGTCACTGGACTTAACTCATGAATGAATGCATGTACATATATGATGACTCGACAACACATACATACATGTAACTCAACACCAACATCATCAACATTATCATATATTCTTTCATATGAACATCGTCACTTCATCGTCACTTGTAATATATTATATATCATATATTCATCGTCACTTATCACATAACATGCACATAATTCAAAATATGCATCCAAACAATCAAGATTACTCTAACCTATTAACGCATCATCATTCTTAATCATTCATCATCATTCATAACTCATCACTTAATTATTAAGTCCACATCCACATCATGACACCATTTTAGACAATTCTTAAGTCCGTTTCTTAACCAATTAACTTCTAAACTTTCCCATACTAAAGTCTAAGTTAATCCATCAATTACATCATCATTAAACACCTATTAATCTATGAAGCCCAGATACGGATACGGGTACGGGTACGATACGATACGGGTACGCGGATACGTCAAAAATTTCAAATTTAGGATACGATACGGCTTAGATACGTTTACAATTTTTTTAATATATATATTAGACATACACGCACATAAAAAATAAATAGCATGAAATCTTAAAACTAATTACACCAAGTCAAACTATAATGGATCACGATTCACCAACTAAGATAGTAATTCTTTAAACCAAAACATACCATATAAACAACTTGCACTATGAAGATACCAAAGTAGTATGAAGATAGTCACCCTTTTCAAGTCATGGTCAGTATAATGATCACAATTTACAAAAAATAATATTTGTGATCAAAATACAAATTAGAGTTTTGTCTAAATCAAAATATGTTTTGACCCCTATATTATAATTTATAATTCACATGTATAATAAAAGTATAAAACTAGTAAAGCAAATAGTTCACAAAAAAAAAAAAAACTCATGTTGTATTTTTAACACACGTATCCCGTACGTATCCTACCTATTAAGCCGTATCCCGAATTATTTCTCCGTATCTCGAACGTATCCGTAACGTATCCCGTATTTTTTTAAATAAAACTTAAATTAAATCATTCGGATACTTCTGGGATACGTATCCGGGCGTATCCGCGGCGTATCGGTATCCGATACGTATCCGACACGGGTACGGCACCATTTTGGAGTATCTGGGCTTCATAGCTATTAATCAAGTTTAAGGGTTTAGAAGCCATTCAAGTGCATTAGATACCTCAAAAAGTCACAAAAATAGGAGTTTTCCCACCCAGCAGGGGTGCAAGGTCGTGCCACAGGGGCGCACAGTCGTGCGGTCCTGACAGGACAACAAACTTCCGATTTTTGCATTTTTCACGAAAACACCGTTTTTACCATCATTTTTCGATCCAATTCGCACCAAAATCATTTCAAAACCTTAAACCATTTTATTCTAGTTAATTACACCTCAAGTTAGCTTAAACAACTTATCCATAATCACTTAATTCCATCTTAATCGATTTAATCGAAAGTTCGTCTCAAAAACTCATTTCTTTCCAAAATAGCTTAATCAACCAAACAGAACTTTACATCAACAATCTTAACTTCCATTTCAACTTAACATAATCAAAATCACTTAATTCAACTAGCAAAAATCAATTTAATTCATTTCATCAACAATGAAATTCTGGCTGGTACAAGATTCAGACAGTAAAACAGAGCACGATTTTTGCAAAACAGAGCACAAACAAACAAGTTCAGAAGCAGCAATTAAAGGCAGAAATAAAAAGAACACACAGAATTTGTTAACCCAGTTCGGTGTAAACACCACCTACATCTGGAGGACACCAATCCAGGAAGGAAATTCACTATACGAATTAATCCTTAAGACTCAAGACACAGACCCCCCCTGTTCCCAACCTAAGCAATCAATCTCCTCTAGTCTGATTTCTACTCAGGAGCACCACCTAAGTATTAGAACACTACTAACTTCCTATTCAAGTAACTAACCCAGTTACTAACAACTTCTGAAATAACAACTCAGTTTTTGAAGACACCCTTCAAAAGAACAAAGGCACCATCATTCGTACTTAAAAGTTTTGAATGACTTACAACTCAAACAATCTAAACCAACTCAGATGAGTGGTGTACAATCAAAGCCTAAGCTTACAAAACACTAAAAACTCTTAAGAATAAAAATCTGTATGACTCTAGCAATCTTCAATGTAGCAGCACGTCTCTTTATATAGGCTTCAGCAAGCAGCATAATTCTGAATCCAATCTTCTGCAAATGATATGTTTATGATTTATGAAAGGCTCAAATAAGGAAACAGATATTTCTGAATTCAATCTTGCAAAGATTCTTCAACACAAATAATCAAACTTAAACACGAAGCAAATCTTCTTAAGATCTTCACCAAAATAATCAGTCTTCTAGAAATCAAATGCCTGAATAAATCATTGATAAATCTCCATCAGATACGCACAAAAAGAATCAGGTTTAATGCAAAAAATCCAGCTTCTGAAGGTCAACGCTGGTCAATGTCCGAATAGTGCGTCTGAAGTACTGTTCAGCGTCTGAAGGCCATTTCTGCGTCTGAAGGGCAAAACTGCGTCTGAAAGTCCAAACTGCTTCTGAAGGCCATTTCAGCTTCTGAACCCCCTTAAATTCAATTTCTTGCTTTTGAAGACATCTTTAACACATAGAAACGCATTGCTAGAACATATTGATTTTACCAAAACATGCAGCCAACATAAAAATCCTCAACAATCACCCCCTTTGGCAAATTTTTTGGCTAAAATCAATGTTTCACAAATAACAAGTTCTTCATTTCAACACAAGGAACTCAGCAATGAAGAACTACATAAATAATTAACCATAGCAGTAGAGATAGCAACAGTGGATAAATGCTATGATAAACATTGATCTCAACTTCTGATGTTCTGAAGTACACAGATCAACTTCTGATATTCTCAACTTCTGAAGAACACAAACCAACAAACTCAGCTTCTATAAATTCCAAGAACACTCCCCCTGAAGCTTCACAAACAAACCAGCAACACACAAACACTCCAATTTCACAATAAACTCTCCCCCTGCAACTCAGCACACATACAGTACTCCCCCTTAATTCTGAACTGCAGAAAACTCTGAGACATAGGCTTTTGAAACTGAAACACATCAACACTCAGGAACATAACAATCATGCACTCCCCCTGAGACACAAACTCCCCCTCAAGAAAATCTGCACAGCTCTTGTTATCATACTGAACTCTGATTAAACCAGTCAATTTCTGAACCACATGAATTCTGAACAAGATTAAAACTGAACTGTGAACACATTCTGAACAGGCACATTCTGATTCTGAACAGCTCAAACACAAGTTTTTCTCCCCCTTTTTAGCCATAAAATTTTGACAAAACTCCATCATATAGGGAACAAAAAACTAAATATGTAACACAGATCCTTGAATGAATATCAGACTCAGACTCAAGATCAAACTCAGCATTTGCAAATCTGGCAGGTGCTCTATCTTCCTCACATCTAGCTTGCTGTAATTGCTATAAGTCCTCATGCAGACAAACTCTTGAAGAATTACAAACAGAACCATTTCTCCTAGCAATCTTCTTCTGAAGTTTATCAATTCTCTTCTGCACAGAAAGTCTGATGTTAGCATCTTCCTCAGATTCACTAGAATCCAATTTCTTTGCTACACTCTGTTCATTGACCTTAACATTGGGTTGCACATACTTGACATTCTTCAAACCCTTCATGTTTAAGTGCTCAAGCATCTGATGACACAATCTGTCTTCTTCCCCAGGTACCCACAAATAGCAATTATCCTTTGATCAAGCATCAGAACCTTACCTTCTTGACCAGTTACCAAACATTCTTTCTTATTGAACTTCACCTTCAAGTCTTGATCACACAACTGACTGATACTGATCAGATTTGAAGTTAATCCTTTAACAAATAACACATTATTAAGTCTTGGTAATCCATCACTAATTAAATCTCCTATTCCAAGAATCTCACCTTTTGATCCATCACCAAATGTTACATAATTTCTGGAACAAGGTTTTAAATTACTCAGAAACTTCTTCTTAACAGTCATGTGTGAAGCGGAGGGAGAAAATGCGCGGGCGAAAAACGCTCGCTAGACAGTAAAGTCGCCACCGAAGTTTTATTTTTGAAAAGGGGAACGTCGATAAACCCCTTTGAGAACGAGAATAAGGTCATCGCAACCAAATTCGGGTTCGGGAATCGGTTATGCGAGGGGAAGGTATTAGCACCCCTCACATCCGTTGTACTCAACGGGAACCATTAGTTAATTAGCTTTCAATATGTGTTAGTTTTTTTTTGGTTCATTGCCTTATTATTATGAAAAGTGTTTGTAAAGAATAAAAGAGAAAGGAAAGTGATTTAAAGACTAAAAATGAGTTTTTATTGGTGTGCTTGACAAGAGTTTTATCTTGCTCCTACATATCTCCCGGTGCGATGGAGAATTCAAAGCTACGTAGTTCTTTGTAGCAAAGATTTGTTTGTTGGTTGATTTTAAACGGAGGACGAATATTCGAACAAAAGCGAGGAGTTTACCTCGTTTCCGAATATTCGGGGAAGCGTCGGGTGTCTACCCAAGTTTTCCTTTTTCACTCACAAAAAGAAAATTGTTTTTTATGTTTTGGTATATTGAAAATAGAATGATAATTTGATAAAAAATAAAATAAAAAAGACATGAAAAGATTAAAGCATTAATACTCAAAATGAAATTAAGTGCGATAAAATAAACTAAACGCGAGGGATTAGATCACGGTGTTGGCTCAAAATGAAAATCCCCTTTTCTTTGGATTATGAATTAAACTATAAAAAATGAAAAAATAAATGCAATGCATATTTATATTTACTTTATTCCTAAATGCATTCTAATGACATAAAATGCAAAATAAAAATGACCAAATAAAATGCATGAGATGATGTGATAAGTAAATGAATAAGATGTTAAAAATAAAAGAACAATAAAAAGGAAATAATAATAAAAAGAAATAAAATTGCAAAGAAAAATAAAAGAAATAAACAGGGAGGTGTAAAAAATAAAATGGGGGGTGCAGGAAGTGAGAAAATAATCAGATTTAAAACAAACAGGCCCAAAATGCATTGGGCCAGCGTGATTTGATCTGGGCCGTCTGATTAATCAGAGGGCCCTGATCTGATCACAAGGGGAAATAACCATAGCTGTCTGATTTAAATCAGAGAGCCTGAGGGGCGAGGGTGCATGCTAACGCATACACCCACGCACACTGAATCAGGGAGGGGTATAAATACCCATTCCCTTCACAAAAATTTCATTTTTCCTCTTTCCTTCTCTCTCTAACTCTCTAACTTCTCTCTTCTCTCCCTTCTCTCTAGAAATCCGGCGCCCCTCTCTTCTCTCCGGTGGCCGGAAAAAAATTCCGGCACGGTGGCCGGCCGGCCTAGACGGCGGCGCCACCGCGCCGGAGTTTTAAAACTCCACTTTTTTCAAAAAAATTTAGTTTTTCTAAACCCTCTTCTCACCCTCTTTTCAAATCCAAAGTTAGATTTTTCAAAATCCTTTTCAAAAATCCTAGATCTAAGTCTAAAGTTTTAAAAAAAAAAACTACCTTTTTTTGGCTTGTTTGATTCGGTTCTTGGCTTTGTTCTTGTGTGTTTTCTGCTGTCTGTGTGGCGTGTTACTGTGTGTGTTGTGTGCTGGCCGCCGTGTGTGGTTGTGTGTGTGTGTTTAGGGCGTGGCCGGTTTTTATGTGGGGAGGCGGCCATGTGTGTGTGCTGCCGTGTGTTGGCTGGTCGTGTGGTGGTTGTGTGTGCGTGTTTTGTGTTTGCTGCTAAGTTGTGTTGCTGTTTTGCTGCTGGGTGCGTGTGTGCTTTGCTGGGCTGTATGGCCGTGTGTTGTGTTAGGGCGTGTGTGTTGGGTTTTTGTGTGGTGTTTGTGTTGTTGTTTTTGTGTTGTGGGAGAGGAGGTGGATTCGGATTTTGTGATATGTGTGCTGTTTTTGTGTTTTGTGTTATGTTCTAAAAAAAAAAATCCTCCCTTTTCTCTTCTTGAAAATTTTTTCACTTCCCTTAGAGGGGTATTTATAGAGGTGAATATTAGGGTTTTCTTGCTGGCTTTTGGACAAGAGTGGCACAAGAAACATGAGGAATCAGGTCTGAAGCAATGCAGGTCTGAAGCAAACAGCCATTTGTCTCATTGGGCATGCATGGAGATAGAGAACTTGTATGGAAATGGCATAGAAATTCAAAAGAGGCAAAATGAGTGAACCATGTAGCACACAAATGGGAATATGGCATCTTTGACTTGACTTATATATTTTTTTTTAAAAAAAAAACCATAAACAAACCCATTATTATTAATAACCAAATAATAATAAAACTTCTTTTTTCATTTTAAGGTAAAAAGGGAAAACGAAAATTGGAGATTAAAAACTCCTTTTTATTTAAGGAAAAAGGAGAAAATGAAAATTGAGGATTAAAACTTCTTTTCTATTTAAGGAAAAAAAGAAAAATGAAGATTGAGGATTAATTACCACACATCATTATTTGTTTTCTTTTTTTAAAAGGTTTTAATTTGTTTGGACAAAATTAAGGGTACTACAATGTGTCTTGAACAACCACTATCAAAGTACCAGTCTTTCCTAGATGATGCTTTCTGAGAAGTATGAGCCATTAGACCAACAGGTTCTTGACATTTGGGTTTCCACATCTTCTGAACATTGACTTTTTTTGCAGCAGGTTCAACTCTTATGTACTTAAAATGTTCAGGATAATCATATAGCTTGAAACAAAATGGTTTGATATGCCCCTTCTTTCCACAATGATGACAAACCCAAGTATGATTTCTTCTCTTGTTTCTGTTAAACTTCTGGGGTTGAATCTGAGGTTGCATCTGAGGTTGCTTCTGAGGTCTCATCTTAGATGTCCCAACCATAGGATCATAAGTTTCAGTAGCAGGAACAAACCTTTTAACTGGATTTTTCTTCTTGAGGTTCAGACTCTCATCCACAAATCTTAAACCCTTATGTTTTCCTTGTTTCTGAGTATCCATAATCTCCTCCAACACATCAATAGCAGAGTTCATCATCCTGACTTGCTTTTTCATGTTCTCAAGCTGGGAATTTAGTTGGCTCACCTCATCTTTAAGATAAGAAATCTGTCCTAAATGAACACACCTTTCAGACTGCAGCTGACAGACAGTCTCCTTCTGATTCTCTAATAACTTGCACAGTTTTTGATTTCTGAGATATAATTCTTCATAAGAAACAGCTGGTTCCTCAAAAACCAACTCTTCATCACTGATTTCAGATTCTGATGAAGTTTCAGTCTCTGATGATGTTTCAGATTCTGAAAAAGCTTCAGACTTTGAACAAGCTCCTGAACCCATGAAAGCAGCAACATGCTTAGCTGACTTACTCTCTACCTCTCCTTCTGAGTCTTCATCTGACCAAGAAGCAGCTAGGCTTTTCTTCTGCTTCTTGAGAAAAGTAGGACATTCTGACTTGATATGTCCATAGCCTTCACACTCAAAGCATTGCACACCCTTTGCTTGATTGCTTTTCTCATCACTTTGTTGCTTATTGTTGTTGAGTCTGAGGTTCTAACCTTTGGATTTGGATTTCCTGTCAACCTGTTTCAGAATTTTGTTGAACTGTTTCCCCACCAACACAAGTGCTTCTGATAAGCCATCATCATCTTCATCAAGCTCTTGTTTATCATCAGCTTCAGAATTTACTGCAAAAGCTATTCCTTTCCCTTTCTTCCCAGTCTGTTTGCAGAAAGCAGTTTCAAAATTCAACAAAGATCCAATAAGCTCCTCAACCTTCATAGTAGAGATGTCATGAGCTTCCTCAATAGCTGTCACCTTCATGTCAAATTTTCTAGGGAGTGACCTGAGTATTTTTCTCACTATCTTCTCATATGACATCTTCTTCCCAAGAGACTCAAAAGAATTAGCCATATCCAGGACATCCATATAGAAATCTTGAATATTTTCATCCTCCATCATCTTCAAGTTTTCAAATTTAGTGGTGAGTAGCTGGAGTCTAGACATCTTCACCTTTGAGGTTCCTTCATGAGTGGTCTTCATTATTTCCCAGGCATCCTTTGCAACAGTACACTGCTTGATGAGTCTGAACATGTTCATATCCACACCATTGAATAGGGCATTCAAGGCTTTGGAGTTTCCAAGAGCCAGATCATCTTCAGCCTTTGTCCAATCTTCTTCTGGTTTCAAAATCTCAGTTTTATTTCCATCTTTGTCTAAAACAACTGGATGATCCCAACCTTTTAGCACAACTTTCCAAGTTCTGCTGTCAATGGATTTTAGAAAGGCACACATTCTGGACTTCCAGTATTCATAATTTGTGCCATCCAGCAATGGTGGTCTGTTGACATATCCTCCTTCTCTCTCCATGCTTGCCAAAAAACTCTTCCCTGGAGCTCACCCAATCACAGGCAGGGTGCCCGCTCTGATGCCAATTGAAATTCTGGCTGGTACAAGATTCAGACAGTAAAACACAACACGATTTTTGCAAAACAGAGCACAAACAAACAAGTTCAGAAGCAGCAATTAAAGGCAAAAATAAAAAGAACACACAGAATTTGTTAACCCAGTTCTGTGTAAACACCACCTACATCTGGAGGATACCAATCCAGGAAGGAAATCCACTATAGGAATTAATCCTTAAGACTCAAGACACAGACCCCCCTGTTCCCAGCCTAAGCAATCAATCTCCTCTAGTCTGATTTCTACTCAGGAGCACCACCTAAGTATTAGAACATTACTAACTTCCTATTCAAGTAACTAACCCAGTTACTAACAACTTCTGAAATAACAACTCAGTTTTTGAAGACACCCTTCAAAAGAACAAAGACACCATCATTCGTACTTAAAAGTTTTGAATGACTTACAACTCAAACAATCTAAACCAACTCAGATGAGTGGTGTACAATCAAAGCCTAAGCTTACAAAACACTAAAAACTCTTAAGAATAAAAATCTGTATGACTCTAGCAATCTTCAATGTAGCAGCACGTCTCTTTATATAGGCTTCAGCAAGCAGCATAATTCTGAATCCAATCTTCTGCAAATGATATGTTTCTGATTTATGAAAGGCTCAAATAAGGAAACAGATATTTCTGAATTCAATCTTGCAAAGATTCTTCAACACAAATATTCAAACTTAAACATGAAGCAAATCTTCTTAAGATCTTCACCAAAATAATCAGTCTTCTAGAAATCAAATGCCTGAATAAATCATTGATAAATCTCCATCAGATACGCACAAAAAGAATCAGATTTAATGCAAAAAAATCCAGCTTCTGAAGTTCAACTTCTGAAGGTCAACGCTGGTCAACGTATGAACAGTGCGTCTGAAGTACTGTTCAGCGTCTGAAGGCCATTTCTGCGTCTGAAGGCCAAAACTGCGTCTGAAAGTCCAAACTGCTTCTGAAGGCCATTTCAGCTTCTGAACCCCCTCAAATTCAATTTCTTGCTTCTGAAGACATCTTTAACACATAGAAACGCATTTCTAGAACATATTGATTTTACCAAAACATGCAGCCAACATAAAAATCCTCAACAAACAACTTATTCATTTTCACCAATTTAATCAAAATGCTCATAAACCACAACAACAACTTCAATATGACCCAAACATCATAATCACATGAATTCACAAACTAAACACATACCCATGTTTAAACTCAACTTAATTAAGCATAATCATCATCAATCATCATGTTCTTCATCAAATTCACAAAGTTACCAACTTAACATAATCAAACATGACTTTTGGTAAAACAACAACATGAATTCATCAACTTATCACATGCTTAATTTAATCATCAAAGAGGAACATGAATTTAACACATATAATCATAAGTTCATGAATTTAAGTATAAGCTAAAAGCACCCAACTACCCAATTGCTTATTAACAACTCATATGGTGAAAATAATCTTCCCCCTTACCTTAATTCTCTTCAAATTAGCTTCTCAGCTTCAATTCTCTCCTTTCCCTTAGAGCTCTTGAGTTCCTCTTTTCTTCATCTCCAAAGTTTCTTCCTTTCCTCTATTCTCTCTCTACCCTCCTTTGTGATTTTTGTGAAATGAGCTAAACCTAGTTCACTAACACATACACTACTCTTTAAATACTATTGGGCTATGATTATTCACTCTAATGGGCTTAGTCACATTTCATCACATAATTATTTCTCTACACTTTTACTTCACTTAAACCTCCCCTTTACTAATTCACCACCCTTCTCTAAATTCAAATTTCTATCTTCTAACATATTACAAAAATATCACTAACCCTCACAATTACCAAAATACCCTTAACCACCCAAAATCCACTAAATCACCACAATAAACATTTAATAAACATAATAAACATATCTACTACTATTATAAGAATTTTCATTACCACCAAAATCCCTTAATTAACCACCGTAAAACTCATTGAATCACTAATTTAAGGGATTTAATCGTCATTTTCTCCCACTGATCATAGTTTCCATCTCCTAATAAGACTAATTAATGCACATTCATTTTCCAATAAATTTTCATTAGGTTAAAGCATTTTTTGTTTTCCCATTACTCCTTTTAAACTCACATTATTTCTCTAGATCCTTCAGTATTTTCTCTTTCTTATTCCCGAACTTCTACCTTTCCTTCAATGCTACTTTCTCTCTGATAGTCCTTCAATATTACTTCTTCAATATCTAAATTTTTTTCATCTCACTCGGTAGATCCTTCAATATTACTTCTTCCAATTTATTATTTCTTCTCTTTCAATTTTTCTAACGTTGCAAAAGCATTGATGAAGCTGGACAAGACAAAGTTGTTAGTTTTGATTTTCAGAAATAAACACTAGAATAAATAAGTGGTGTGAAAAGTCATGATATTAACTCCAATAGTTTTGCGATTTGTTCACAAAATCAATTCCGAAAATAATGTTTTTAGTTCCAATTTGATGGATGTTGTGAATGCTAACCAGCAACGTGAGATGCTCTCAAAGCACCAAAAAGTCCACATGCATCAATGAATTTTCAGACTTGGAATTGTTGCGGTACTACAGCAAAGGATTCACCACGTCATTGGTAAAGGTTTACAGATGCAGTATGAATCTTCTTTTATAAATGTGTGGTTTTTTAAATGAGGGAAGAGGGGAGTTTAGAGGTGGCCGATAAATTCCCTTCTAAAAATAAACCGTTTTTAAGTTAACTCCTAAAAAATTTATTTCATAGAAAGATACAGGAGATCAAGATGATAATGAATATGTAATTATTTTTACTAAAGGTTGTGGGAAGAAGCTGGATATTGTTGATGCTGAGAGTTGGCCGACAATGGTGGTTGCAAGTAGAAAAGATGAAAGAACAAAATGAGATGATAGAGGAACAAGTTGGCATAGAGATAAAACAATAAATATTTGTTTCAATGATTCACTTTTTTTTTACTTTTACCATTAATAAATAATTAATAAAATTAGAGATGTATGATGATGAAATGTTAACTTGCAAGCATGTTAGGAGTGAGAGTGGTGATCTTTGCATATTTGAATTTAAGGTGTGATAGGTAGCAACTCATGTGTTACGTATGAGGAAATATTGTCAGGTAATCAAATAATGCAACTAGCATAATTTTTTTTAAGAAATTAGAATGAAATACATTAAACGAAAGTAGATCCAAACTTTCATAAGGGATGTTAGACTAAGACTCAAAGTATGATACAACCAATATTACAATAAAGGATCGAAAACAACTAATCGAGCGCAAACTATGTAACATAAATACAACAATGAAGTGGATAAATAACTAATCCATAACACTCAAACACTAGCCAACAAAATCAAATGAAGCAAATAAAAACTCTTCCTATAATCGCTTCTTAAATGAATAAAATGTTGAAAATGATCAACTATATGCATCATGTCAGCTGAGTAAATGCACAAACATTGGCGAATAAGTGGTCATATGCGGCCAAACAAGTCACAAACCAGAAAGAGGTGATCCACATTTTCCTCTTTCCCACACCCAATCATACAAAAATCCGACTTAACCTAAATACAACCACGACGAATCAAATTATCTTTAGTTGGTAACCTTTTGTCAAAAAATTTTTGCTAATATAACAAAACTAATTTAGAGGATATGATTACATGGTGTTATTTTGCAAATCGTCTTTTAAGCGGTTGTCTAATATCGAGTTTTATTTTCCAACGTATTTTTCAACAACTAGATAAAGGCGTATTTTTCTATAATCTTGGATCAAGAATCAATATTTTTTTTGGTTACAATAATCAATTTTTTAACACAATTAAAATATCACATAAAAAAGTTATAATATTAAAATTATAGGCATATGTAATCGAAATAATTGTGTAAATTTTTTAAATCTCATCCCAAAACTAATCATGTTAGATGCAGCGTGAACAAGAAATTATCACATATTCGTCCATGTAAACATGCGTGGATGTATTTAAATTCATTAAGTGTTAATAAGTTTTTTAAAATAAAAGTAGGAGACAATTAATCAAACAAAATATCAACAACTGAACAATGTGTATTTTCCACCAAAATCTTCTTTCAAGCGGTTGTCTAATATCAACAAGTACAATGTAAATATTTAACGATATTTTAAATATAAAATAACAAAATATTTAATAAAAACACTACGTTAACGTCATCTTTTGAAAATAGACAAAAGTTTTCAAAATTTATCATATCGGTACATAAAAAGTTTGTTTCACAAATATAAGTTCATAAAATTTACAACGGGTCCGTTGTAAATATTTAACGATGTTTTGCGTATAAAATAAAAAATATTTAATAGAAAAACTACATTCATGTTGATATTTTAAAAATAGTTATGGGTATTCAAAATTTTATCATATTGATATAGAAACTTTGCTTCCGCATATATAAGCGAATAAAATCTGCAACGGCCGCGGTGCAAATATTCAACAGTTTTTGCATATAAACTAAAAAAAATATTTAAAGGAATCCTACGATAGTGTTGATATTTAAAAAATAGTCATGAATTTTCAAAATTTATCATGTTGATTTTTTCATACTGATATAAAAATTTAGTTCCACATATACAAGCATCTAAAATCTGCAATGGCCGCGTTTCAAATATTTAATGGATTTTCACAAAATAAATAAATAAATAAATAAAAACATACATTAATGGTGATAATTTCCATTTAATATCTTAAAACTTTTCACAAATTAATATTATCATTGTCATTGTTTTTTTATGATTATCGCAATGTTACGTGACCCGTGCGAATGCACGGGTCTTTTACTAGTAATAATAATAATAAATAAATCTAATACTAAAAATCGGGCTGTTACAGTGTTGACTTGAGACTTTAGAGTGTACTCCTCTCAAAATCTCAAGTTTGATTCTCTCTTGTGCTAATTTCGGTGGACTAGTTTGTCTTCTTCAGAAAATGAATTTCTAACAAGTTGAATTAGTACACCACTTCCAAACCTAATACTTTTGAATTTGTTTCTTTAGTCAATTTCTTAAGAGCACTAATTAGTATTTCCTATTAAATAAATCACTCAAAAAAAAATTAAGTAAAATATATAAAAAATATTCTAACAATATTTCACTTAGACCAATATATAAAGCATGGTTGTCAAACTCTCAAGTAGGCTCGTAGACTTGTACGAGTTTACGAATCTAGAAGGCAAAAACAAGTAGAATCATGCACAAAATCAGTTGTGTGGTAGACTCGTACAAACTCGGATAGACTCGCAAGTCTATGACGAGTTTATGAGTCCATGAGTTTCTTTGAAAAAACTTTCTTTAAAAAAAAACCCAAAAAAGCTCAAACTAAACAAACTTTGAAAGGAAAAAAAAAATCTAGAATCCTCTTTTATTTTTTATCTCACTCTCAATTTAGAAACAAAACTATCACTCTCACCAAAGATAGAAGAATTTATGTCATACTCACCTTTGTCGACGACATTTTCTTCTTCCTTCATCGACGACGTTCTCTTGTTGTGTATCGAAATATTGTGGAAACAAATGTTGCTAATAATGATGTGCAAAGTGGTGTTGGAGGCAATGTTGAATTAGGTGGAGGTTAAAATAATCCAAGTTAGGTTAGTTAGGTTACAATTAATGATGAATAAAGTGTTTTATCTAGGGTAGAGTTTGAAGATGAAGGTTGAGATGTTGGTGAAGATGATGGTGATGATGACAATGATGGTGATTTTGACGATGAACGAGATTTCATGAGCTTTGGATGTTTGAAGTCATTAACATATATATTTTATGATTTTTTTGTATATATATAGTAGTCAATTAGGAAGGAACTAGGACCTTATCTACTTACTTTTCTACTTTGCTTGCTCTAATATGAGTTTTTTTTTTTTTGGTTAAAGAGTTTGTTATGGAGTTTGAAATCTTACTTTTTATGTTAATTGGTGTTCTATTATTAGTATATATATGTCATTTATGTGTCACTTACATATTTTCTTAAAGTTAATTTTAATGTTCCATTGACTCATACGAGTCTAGTTTACAGACCCTTTTTGAGTCTATTTAAACTCGTGAGTTTGACAACCTTGATATAAAGTGTAAGATTCACGTAGATTTCATCTAATAATTATTAGAGTGGGCGTTAAAAAAAGAGTGTTCTTAACACTCTTTATATAATGAAGTAAGTGAATATTTGAATCAACATTAAAAAAAGAATGTTCATTACACTCTTTTTTTTGTTGAAAGAATGTTCATTACACTCATATTATATTGTTATATTTTCACGATGGTGAAAAAACGTTATATTCCTGAACCATAACATCAGGTGAATTAAGTTGAATCCAAAGGGGTCCAAAATCCAAATAGTGTTCCTTATTTGGATCTTTTGGTTCAATTTTCAACCATCAAGGAGGGCAAACAAACAAAGGACTGAGGTTATACTTCAATTGAATTAAATGTTGCCTTTGGATGCATATAGTATCAGCTAACACCAAACGTGGTAGTCATGCATATCAACCCACTGACCTTTTATAATCTGTACGGTTGTTTGTCTTTCTCAATCACCTAACCAATTAAATGAATTTCAAATACCAACAAACCAATTCTCTATGAAAATGGAAAAACACTCGAGATTCTGCCTTTCTCACTCACTCCTATGGGACCCCTTTGATACAGTTAAACTTTGATTTCAGAAACAGTAATGGTCCACATACCCTATTGCTTGTCTTTGTCTACCAATTATTCTACATGCAAAACCTCATTTTTCCCTTTCCAGGTCCATGTGTTTGTTCACTTCTTTTACATTCACAAACTAGGGTTATTTTTTATTTTATTATTATATTGGTACGAAGTTTCCATCACCGTTTATAAATGACTAATATCTCCGTCTCATATTGGCACGAAGTTTTCACTGCCGTTTAGAAGTGACTAGTTCCCGTCGAAGAATTTGTGAAACACATAAGATAGGTTCTTCCCTCCCAAGAGACAAAAATTGAATCCTTGAGACCCTACCCACATGTTTAAGGAGTCCAACTCTCTTGCCACTTGAACCAATCCAATGTTTGTCAAGCTAAGGTTATTCGAATACGTACTTTAAAAGGCACACATTTGAGATTGAGAATGAGAATTAAGTGCTCGAATTAATTCAATAATTAATTCAAACAGGAATGTTCATACAAAATTATATATGAAATGGTAAAATATATATTATATACACCTATAATTTTAACCAATATTTCATAAAAACTATTCGTAATGTATAGCATTAACGCAATAAAAAAGCAGAGGTCTGAACACCGGTAATTAAATAAAGTATTTCAACATTGAGCACTTACCATGCTAAAGAAAACAAAATCTTAGAAAAGAGAAAAAGTGTAATAGTATTTGATTTTGAACATCATTAAGGGGTAAGAAAAGAAGAGGCGTGCCATTTGATGTGGTTTGATTTAAGTTAGTGCTTGACTTTAATTTGCATTCACTTTTATCCTAATCTTTTGCATCATTCACTCTACAATTTAGTTTGATCCTCCTCAAGCATCGCTCTCAAAGAATAGTTAAGAGTGAAATGAGATGTTCTAGAGAAATATAGAGAAAATGAGTACCTAAATATAGAAGTTTCAATCCCTTCAAATTAATTTGTTCTTCTTTATGAGTGCACATCACATAGCGGCACAAGAGAATAAAATAGAAAATCAAGATATAGTGAATTTATGTGAGAAATAGAGAAACTAATAGATTGCGATCAAATAATTAGATACCAATGATCAATATCAATTTTCTTAACTAATTAATTGAATTTAAGTGGTTAATCTATATTTTTTTTTGAAGGAAGTGGTTATATCCATACTATATATAAAGAAAATACATGAGTTTGGACAAGTCTTTTTCCTTTCCAATTTTATCCTTCATTTAAAGTATTTTATTTACTATTTTATCATTTTTATAACAATATTTAAATTTTTAATTAAACAAAATCCGTTCTTTTTTAAGTGTCGTTTTGGAATAGTAACACCAAATTAGAGAAATATATTTTTGCACTTTTTCTTCTATTATACCCTCATTTTAATCCACGAATAAATTCCTACATTTTTGCACACAATTTCTTCATTCAATAAATTTAATATATTATCTTTCTTTCGTAACAAACATTTGTTATTAACTATCTCTTTCTACAACAAATTCCTATTTTTTTGCACTCTCTCTCTCTCAGATCTGTTCTTTTACTTTGCACTTGAAATTTTTAACAATTACTCATCTTATTTATAGAATTTTAACTCTTCATGGAATCATAATTATAGGTAACAAAATTTTGTTTAAATTTGAAGATAACAAGAAACAAACTTTGTTTTAGAAAAAACTAACAAACTTTGTTTAAAAAAAAAAAAACAAAATTTAGTTTTCCAAATATATAGCATTAATTAGTTTTATTGAAAAAGATAAGAGTAATTGACAAATGGTATAATTGATAAACCGTACCCTTAAAATACAAAAACGACAATTAAATAGGAACGCTAAATCCGCGGTCAAACGACACTTAAAAAGAACAGAGAGAGTATAAAGGAAATATGAGATTTTGGGTGAGATTTTTCATTATTCCAATTATACCCTTAAACAAATTTTCCTATAATAATATTATATTGTTGATGTCATTCAAAAGGATAAGAGTTTATGTTATATTTGCAATATTGTTGTGTAATTGAAAAAGATAAGTATGATTTGTTACAATAAGTCACAAATATATTCGGTCAAAAAAAAAACCACAAACACCTATACACATTTTTTTTATCAAAATTTAAATTTCATAAAAAATTATTCATAATTTATACACGTTAGCACAATAAAAAGAGCATATAGATGGGCACGGAGTGCCCATCCACCGCTAGTGAAATATAACATATATTGATCAGACCTTACTTACTTTTAGGCCAAATTTTAAATTACTCGGCCCTCTTTCCCCTAAAAATTTGAGTATTAATACCAAAAAAATCAATTTCTTTTTACAACTAGTACTTGGACCCGTTTGGCGCATGGGAAGTTGATTATCTCATTGATTAATAAATGTGGTAGTTGATCATGAAATGAAATAATAGTTGTTGTTGAACATGAGTTAATGCTTCCAAAAGACGACGACAACATCAACAACAACAACAACAAAAACAACAACAACCAAACATTATCCCACTGGGTGGGGTCGACTACATGGACCGAAATACGTCATAATCTTCTATCATAAATCATATTTAGATCCAACTCATTAATGTATAAATCTTTCATAATAGTTTCTCACATAGTTTTTGTAGGTCTTCCTATACCTCTTGTAATATGACTATCATCTATTTGATCTCCTCTTCTTACTATAGAATCTACAAATTTTCTCTCTACATATCCAAACCACCTAAACCTATTTTCCACAAAATTTATACTCTAGGTGCTACCCCAACTATCTCTACAATGTTGTCATTTCTAATCTTATCCCATCTAGGATTACCACACATCCAACACAACATCTCCATCTCCACACACTTACTTTATTCTCGTGTTGGTTCTTAACTGTCCAATACTTTGTTCCACTGATATTTTTTCACTTCACCTTAAACGATATGTTTGTATCACAAAAAACACCTGAGGCTTTTTTTCCATCGTTTTGTATTATGAACCCAAGTTATTTAAAATGTGTAACTTGTATGATATGATCTCTAATTTTCACCTCTAAGGTCGAACTACTTCGCCTTTTGCTGAAATTACATTACATATACTATGTCTTGCTTCTACTCAGACGAAAGTCATACGCTTCTAACAGTTGTCTCTAAGTCTCCAACATCTCATTCAATTCCTCCTTCGACTCTCCAATCAAGACTACATCATATGCAAAACACATACATCTTGGTCATACATCTTGGTGCTAGTTGTTGGATGTATTTCGTAAGTACATCCAAAACTAATGTAAAAAGATAAGGGATTAGGGTTGACCCTTGGTCCAATCCTTGTTATGAAAAAATCATTGATAATGCTTCCAAAAGACAAATGATAAAACCCCGAAGTAATTTAGACTTCATATTATAACATCAAAGAGATTATTAATAAGAATTGTTTAAAATCTCTTGCTGACTCCATTACAATATAAAAGAGCCAAAAATAGAGATAAATAAAAAAAAACAAATACATCAACGAATATAATTACCTCTTAAAGAAAAATTTCCAAATTTATGTACGATAGTAAATTTAGGTTCAATTAGTTAAAATGGATATAAAATTGAAATATTAAAACTATTTTTTAATCCAAAGGTTGTTTAAGAGACTTAAAAACTTTTATACATAAGATAAGATAATAGATTTAGGTTCAATTAGTTAAAATAGATATAAAATTACAATATTAACGTTATTTTTGGCTCCAAAGTTGTTTGTGGAACTTAACAACTTTTGTATATAAGATAGTGGAAAAATAATTAGGAATTTACGTTCAATAAGATGAATTGAAAATATACGTTCAATTAGTTAAAATAGATATAAAATTACAATATTAACCCTATTTATGGCTCCAAAAAATTGTTTAAGAGACTTAAGATGTTTTATATATGAGATGAGATATGTATGATCATTTTTTTTAAAAAAAAAAAAGAAAAAAATGCAAAAAAAAAAAGGAAATTCGTAGCAACTTTTTTGCCTCCAAAAATTTGCTTAAAAGACTCAAGGACTTTTATATAAAAGAAAAAAATGCAAAAAAAAAGGAAATTCATAACAACTTTTTTTGCTCCAAAAAGTTGTCCAAGAGACTTAAGAATTTTTATATATAAAATAAGATATGCGACCATTTTCTAAAAAATTAAAGAGAGCAAAAAATTAGGAAGAAAATTTGCAACAATTTTTTTGGCTCCAAAAAGTTGTCTAAAGACTTAACAACTTTTATATATAAGATAAGATATGCGAACATTTTTAAAAAAAAAATAAAGAAAGAGCAAAAATTTAGAAATAAAATTTGCAACAACTTTTCTGCCTCTAAAAAGTTGTTTAAGTGATTTAAGAACTTTTATATATTAGATTTTTTCTCCTGTTTGGATCCAGGTAGAGGGTTGTAGTTAGATTTCAAAACAAAACCCTAAAGTTGTTTCTCTACCTTTTATTTTTACGCAAAAGTTGTTTCTCTTCCTAAATCTTATGGTCTATACATTTATTCTCAACCTTTTTTTTAAGGGTTTTTTTTCTAAGGCGGCACACAACACAAGATAACAGAATTCAATAATTCCTAAATGGCCACATCTTCTATACAATCTCTCTCTAGCCAAATCTCATTCGTTAGATCTTATCCTCTCAAACGAAACATCATCCTTTGAAATAATAATATCTAAGAGGCAATTTTTGGCCGAATTTGAGTATCCCAGAATAATTAAGAATGTAACTCCAACTTCTCAAAAATAAAAAAAAAAATGTAACCCCAATTCTAATCCATCGGTTATTGAATCACTTTATTTTGTGATGGAGCAATTTGATAATGACTCTTCAAAAAGGACAAGATACAAAATTTTAGCCCTACCTACAATCAATTCATTCCTTTCAATTATCTTATCTTTCCAAAAGAGTGGTGTACCGATTATTCTCACCCGTAAAAGAAAAAAAAAACTTCAAGAAAAGCATCACTATCTTTCATTAAAGTTCCCATCAAATTAATAAGAAAATTAACTACAGTCGGAAAACCAACATTCTGGGGTCTTCACCTCCAGCAAAAAAAAAAAAACAAAAAACACCTAACTAAGGTTTATACTTTTACTAATAATTAAACAAAAGAACTAAAAAAAAACCTAAAAACTAGAAATTTACATGACCAAATCATTGGAAACATGAAACCATGATTCAAGGGGCAAGACTCAAAAGAAGATAATTTTTCATGTAAATTTATTCTTCTTCTTTCTTCTTCCAACTTCGTGGTTTTCTCACAAACCAAAACAACCAACATGTTGATGAAGATTTTTGTCTCTATCAATCAAACCACGAACGTTTCTGAATTCCTCAACATGACAAGGAATAGTAATGGTTCCTTTTTGATCAAATCCATATTCTTCTTCTGCCTCTTTCAATAGTTGAATGAAAAGAGGGTGATTGAAGTACATCACCGGCACAACAAACCTTTGTTGTTCTTCCCCTAGACCAACTTTTATCGCCATAAACCCTTTTGGAACACCTTTGAACTCTTGCTTATGTTGAAGATGGTGTCTCTGCAAATGAAGATTCTTTGGACTCTTTTCAACCAAACCCATTTTTGCAAAAGTAAAAAGGAACACAAAGAGACCACAGGACTCAAACTTTGAAGTAAAAATTGAAACTAAAGGAAAACTGGTTCTGGATATTTTATAGCTTTGTTGATGAAGATAAGGGAAGAGTATCCCATAGGATTTGAAAAGATGGTCATGGTTTGATAATTATAGACTAACAAATGTAAAACGCATAAATAACATGAAGACTTGGAGAATATATAAGGAGGGGAGAGAAGGGGCAATGAATTCAATGAGTAGGGCCACTAGGTTTTAGACTTTTAGTAGGATTCTACACCGTTTGATCTTGGTTGGTGATGATAATCACCATATTTTGTGGATCAATCGGATTACTCCAACAAATTTTGAGAAGGAATAGGGAGGTTAGTTGGAATTCCATTTGGCTAAGAAAAGTGTTGCCAACACTTTAATACTTACTTATTCACACAAAAAACAATTGAATACTGAATCAATCAATTAATATTTTTAATTTATGTGACAATTCTAAATGTTTTAATTATTTTTGTGCTGTCAACCCACCACCATTAAACTCTAGATACTTCCTCTAAAAAAAGTATAGACACCAATATATAAAGGGATAACAAATTTTGGTTTAATTTTCTTTCAATTTTACCTTTTATCTAAACTATTTTTTTGAAAAATTTATAATTTTCTAACCAAAACAAATAACTAAATTTAATCCTAAATTAATTTCAATCAAACAAATTTCGATCTAATCTTGAATTAATTTTTTTCCAATTAAATCTAATATTTGTAAAAAAAATTAACATAGTAAATTTAAGTTAATCTTAATTTAATTGAAATATACATATTGTACTAAAATAAAAATTATAACAATCGTAAATGATATAATCTATCAAAAACTTTAAACTTAATTTATGTGGAAACTGACTATGATCTTCATTTGAAAAAACATAGTGAGACGTTTGGTGCTTGTATATACATCAGTACATATAAAATTACGTAAATGATACAATTTTCATATAGGGTTGGCTCAAAGGATTCGAGGCCTAAGTCAAATTTTCAAAATGAAGTTTCCTAATGAGAGATGATATAATTGAAACAAAAAGTGAGAAAAGATAACGTAAAAAATTAATAGTCCTACAAAAACCAATTTTTAATGAGAGATGATATAATTGAAAGAAAAAGTGAGAGAAAATAATGTTGCACCAATGTTAAACCTCTCGATATTCTTTTACTTTATACTTTATAAATTTGATTATTGAATTGTAACTTTATATCATACATATCATTTGTACATGCTTTTATGTAAATCTAAAATCATTTGATATGTTATTGAGATTCATACAAAGATTAAAGGTTTATGCGCTTTTAATGAACATCATTATCTTAATGAATCAGAATAATATATCAAATGATTTTATATTTGTGTAAAATTTCATATAGATGATCTATAGGATATGAACTTACAATTTAATGGTCAAATTTATAAAATATGTATTGAGTAAAATGATATTAAAGAGTGGAACATTTATGTAACATTATATGAGTGTAATTTGGTCTTTCTTTATAATGTAATTTGACCCCTCCTTTTATATATATTAAAAATAAAATTTATATTTAAATATTACTTGGGTCTCTAAACTTTAAAACCAGTCAATTGAGTTACTTAATTTATTTATGTTAAACCAATTTGACCGATTTAAAGTTAAGGGTTAAATATTAAAAATAAAAATGTACATATTTTAAGACCACAAAGAAACACAATTAATCATAATTGTTCTTGAAATTATTTTAATACATCTTTCAAAAAAGAAACTAAGCAACTTAGGTCTACATTTGATCTACAAAACTTAGGTCTACATTCAATTGCTAATTTTAGGTCTTGCACTCTACCAACTAAACTAATACACAGGTTTATACTTTTGTAATTTCCATAGTAATAACATAATATATATATATATATATATATATATATATATATATATATTAACAAAAGGAGCCAAAGGCTCAAAATAAACTAGAAACCTCTAAGAAAAGAAATTTAAGCTGAATCCCCAAGATGGGTAGAGACACAAAATTCAAATTCAAGTTAAACATCTTGAAAGAAATAGACTGACTAAGATCATATTTAACAAGATCATTAGCCACTTGATTAATTTCACGATAAATATATTGTCACTGAATATCAGATGACGAATGACACATAACTCCTTAATTTGAGACATTAGATGATGAAAAGTATTTAAACACTCACACCATCTTCAATCATTCAAATGGTTGAGAGAGAATCACTTTCTGCAATGACTTGGTGAAATCTACGTTGATTGGTTATTTGGTTATTAAAAGACCATGGAAAATGCCTCATAATTCGACACAAGCTATAAATTATCTACCAACCGTAAGAAAATGCCACAATAAATATACCATGGCAACAACTGAGAACATCTCCACAAAGTTATAGATAAGTTATTTAAGTAACTAACCTCAATTCATAAAGTTATTATAAGATCTCAAATTTTTTAATGAATTGATGTAAGTTTTTTTAAAAAAAATATACAACAATGTGAAGTAATGTTAATCATTAGTGTAATATTGTTTTTAAATAAATAATGCAACGATTTGTAGTAAGCATTTATTTCTTTGTAGAAAAAGATAAATTTCACTAAACTAATAAAGATATTTTGAATTTATTAGTGACTAATTGTACTAATGAAATCAGACTTTATATTTAAACAAAGTCTTATGAGGCAGAATCTAGTGGCACCCCTAATCCATTATTTTATTTCTTGAGCCAAGTGTGTCATGCTGAACGCATGATAGGTTTAGTATTTTGTGAAGCCCATAATGGTAGATCATGAATAAATTATTTCACGAAAAGCAAAGTCAACCTAAAAATTGCCATTCTGTTTTTGCAGCAAGTTGGTGTTGTATATTCACTTATCCACAAAGATTCCTTTCCCTTTCATGCAGAAAATAGTTAGATAACGAAAAAATGAAAGGAAAAATATAATTGAATCTGTTTCTTTTTATCTTTTTCTTTTTTGATAATATGAGTATATTTCTTTTAAGAAAATGTGTTCTGTTTGTTTTATATTTTATTTTTATGGTGGCCATCGAGATTATTCAATTCATGAAGACTAAAACCAAAGGTAACGATGATTGCATGGCCCTCGAGCTGTATATTAGCAAAGCTTATAATCGAATAGATTGAGATTATCTTAAGGAAGTCATGACCAAGATGGGGTTTAATAACTAGTGGATCTATTGGATGTCAATGTGTGTGGAATCAATTGATTACTATGTTCTTGTCAATAATGATGCGGTGGATCATGTAATACCAAGTCGAGGTTTACGACAAGGGGATAATCTCTCCCCTCATATCTTCATCATTTGTGTGGAGGGCTTGTTTTCCTTAATTCGTCGCCCCGAGGAGAGGGGTAATACCCATGGCACTTCTATTTGTAGGGGCGCCCCTCCGGTCTCTCATCTCTTGTTTGTCGATGACTGTCTTATATTCATATGCAAATTATAAAAAACATACTTAATGTGTATAGGGAAGCCTCCGGTCAAGCTATTAGTCTCCCCAAATCAAAGATATATTGCAGCAGCAATGTTCCTGACATTTTAAAGACTTCCATCACATATATTTTGGGGGTTCAATTTATGCTCGGTACATGTAAGTATTTGGGACTTCCGTCCATGATCGGTAGAGATAAAACAACAACTTTTTTCTTATATTAAGGATGGAGTGTGGCAAAAAATCAATTCTTGGAGTAGCAAATGCTTATCCAAAGCATGTCGTGAGGTAATGATTAAATTAGTTGTGCATGCCATCCTGTCTTATATTATGAGCATTTTTCTCCTTCCTACCTCTCTTATCAATACTATTAAGAAGATGATGAACTCGTTTTGGTGGGGTCACAATGGTTTCAAACAATCGTGGTATTCATTGGATGTCTTGGCAAAAGTTGTCGATGCATAAAAATTATGTTGGTATAGGTTTCACGAACCTTACTACTTTCAATTTGGCCATGCTATGCAAACAAGGCTGAAAGTTTCAAACCCATCCAAACTCTTTGGTTTCCCGGTTATTTAAAGCTCGGTAGTTCCACACTCAGAGTTATCTTACGGCCAACCTGGGTAACAATCCAAATTTTGTGTAGCGGGGTATCTTGCAAGCTCGATTTATTGTTATAGGTGGTGCATTGGGCCAGAAAATTCTATTCCCATCCTTGATGAACCATGGCCTTTGAATGGATGTCATATTGATGGAAATATTCTATGGGCACATTATGTTTGTAATTTTTCTATAAATAGCCTAATTGATATTACGTGTAAGAGTTGGAACTACGACATAACCTCTTCTATTTTGAGCACTCCTTTACTAGAACATATCCCGGATAATATATTGATTTGGAAAGCAGAGAAAAATGGGTTGTATTCTGTTAAAAGTGCTTACAAGCTTTGTGTGGAAGTGTTGGTTGCAACATCCCATATTCGACGACCAGGTTATTGGTCTAGTATTTGGCGCCTAAATGTGCCACCTAAAGTTAAAAAAAAAAAATCTTGTTTGGTATATGTGTCGAGGATGTCTACCAACAAGAGTTTGCCTTCAAGATAAGGGTGTGCAGTGTTATACAAGTTGTGTTAGTAGTGATTCCACTCATGAAGACTTAGCGCACATTATTTTTTATTGCCCTTTTGCTACACAAGTTTAGTGAATGTCTAGATTATGGGACAATATTCATAAAGTTGTTCGCACTACTACTTCAGCATCAGAAGCCATCTTCTTATTACTACAACAACTCACGTCGGACCTCACACAACAGATGGATGCCATTTTTTGGAGTATTTGGAAGCACAATAACAGTACATTATGGCAAGATATTAATGAGCTATGGGCACAAGTTGTAGAGTGAGCATGTCATTTGACAGAGGAATGTAAGTTAGTAAATGTCCCTAAGAGCATATCAATTATGGTCAGTAGTTACGCTTCGATCACAACAGTTTCAATGGTGATGCCTTCTACTGCTAAACCAGCAAGCCAACTTCTCAATGAGCCTCAAACTACTGGGTCAAATGTAATATTGATGGCTCTTTTTTGAGTCATCTGAACAGAACAGGGATATGTATGTGCATGTGAGATGATGAGGGTGCTTTTGTTTTTTTCCAAAACATTGTGTTACTTTGTTGTGCACCGTAGATGTGGGTGAAGCGCTAGGCTTATTTCATGTGTTTCAGTGGATCAGTGATATGCAATTTTATAATGTCGACTTTGTGTTTGATTCAAAAACAACTACATATGCTTTCCATATGAACTAGGTTGATGCTACGGAGTTTGGTCGCGTCATAACAACTTGCAGGAATTTTTTTCGCCACCCAATTTACAAGCAAACAAGGTCGATCATGCTTTAGTAGGGGTAGCTACATTATCAGCTAGTCTCACTACTTATTTTAATGTACCTCGTTGTATAAACAAACACTCTTATTATTAATGAAATGATATAAGCTTCTTTTATTCAAAAAAAGTTATATGTACCGAAGATGTAAACTTTTAGTACATATGCATCATATCAAATTTTGCCAAGTAGATGATATTTATGGAGATATTTTAGGAAGTAATCTAAGAAGGTGTGATCATGAAGATATTTATGGAGACTTTTTTGTTTGTTGAAAGAAGGTACTAGTGACACTTAAAATGTGACATTCGGGTCCAAAGCTTATTATTTTTATTACTAGATTAAATCTTTGGAGTTAATAATATATTTCTCTCAAAAATAGATAGTAAAATATTCTCTTTACTTTTTTCTTACCATAAAAAAATAAAAAATTATATCGAAAAAAAAGGAAAGGAAAAAGATAAAGGGCTCTTTTTTTCTGTACAACAAGAAACCTATCTATTCTTTTAGGAGTATTTTACCAATTTTGTTTTTTTAAAAATGCTTTTCAAGGATTTGCATAAAAAAGACTGAAAATATTCATTAAAAAAAGACTGATTTTTAGTATACATTTTTTTTCTTTTTCATTGCAATTTTTTTTGCGTCCAGAAATTCACATACGGGGAAAAAATTATACACAATTGTTTGCAAGAAACTAGTATTAATTTATCATCATTCCTGACCATTGCTTTAGTGAAAAAAAATAGTCGGCCCTAATCATTGCTCATTTAATATATTATATATCTATCATTATTGATAGAGAGAAAGAGTAATAGAGAGTTCTTTACACTTGTTTAATATAATAGAATAGTGTTATGAAACTAAAGAAACAAGAATAAAGAGAAGTAGAAGAAGAGAGAAGGAGAGAAAGACAAAATAAGGTATTCTATTATGGAAAATACTTCTGCCAAAACTTGTATTATTTTAATATTTAATACAAAACTTGTAACAGTTTGATTTTCTCTGTTGTCGTTTTTCGTTGGTTTAATCCCGTACTATATAGCAACACTCTTCTATTATTTTCATTTGATATACAATTAGGTTATATATGAGCTATATTTACAGAGAAATACAATGACTTGGAAAACAAGTACCAATAACTTGGGAAACAAACACAAAATGTGCATCAGTTAATAATATGGCCCAATAACTTAATTGCTACATGGACATCACTTATGCTATTCATAACATATACCCTATTCTCTCTTCCTCTCCTTCTCTCTTCTTCTCCTTCTCTTTATTCTTGTTCTTATTTCTTTAGTTTCATAACACGTTACCAGTACGAGTTTGCCAACTGAGTTATGCAATTCTTCTTAATATATTTTTTATATGTAAATAAGTTTTGATTTTTGTATCAATGATTATAGGTTATGCTACAATTCCATCAATTGGAATCAGTGCCTTATAGATACATATAAATAATTTCATTCTTATTGAACTTCTAATCTTTGTATCGGTGAATATAAGCTATATTGTTAAAGCTCCATCAATTGAAATCAGTGGCTTATAGATACATATAATTCACTTACGAAACCACAAGTAGGTTTTATTTTGATTATTGTTTTATATGATTATGAATCGTATGAACCTTGTATATTAATAAAGATCAAATAATAATAATAATAATAATAATAATAATAATAATAATAATAATAATAATAATAATAATAATAATAATAATAATAATAATAATAATAATTAAAAATAAATAAATAATTTGACATCATGTTTTTGTGTATTTGGATGTTCGATGTTGTTTGCGCTTCGTGACCGACATCAGTATGGTGAAGCATCAACGCTTCAATCATCCATACTAACATAAACATGTTGATCAATTTTATTTATATGATATATATTTGGATATTTGATGTTATTTGAGCTTCGTGGCTGACATCAGTATGGTCAAGCATCAATACTTCGATCATCCAGACTAACATAAACATATTGATCTATTTTTATTTTGATATAGATATGTTTTTGGGCAAATCATATTCAATTAGTGTTTATTTATTTCCTTATGAATTCCTGAAGAATTCGACATGCATACATCCTTGAAGGATTGCATAAGAAGTTGATCTTATATTATAAAGACATATTATATAAACAAGTCTCAAATTTATATAGTTCTTGAAGAGCTTAAACATAAAAGTCTCGAATTTATTTACTATGAAATCTAGAAGAATTGAAAAAGTCTCAAGCATCACTCATTATCACTTATCCATTCATGACATAACTTATCAAGATCTCTTTATTTTCATAAATTTTAGGTACCTAGTCAATTCTTCTAGAACTGAAAAATCAATTATGTCAGACGACTCTTTTAGAGTTTCTACATCCTCATTTGGGGTTATCTATCCTTTTAGCTCCTTTTGAATTTGGACCATTTGAACTAATGTTAGAAGAAAGACAAAATTGAGTGTCAATTGTGGTTAATACAAAGTGTTTTAAGTATCACAAAAACTTTATCAAATGAACCTTGACTATAATAAATGACTTCTTTTTCAAAATAATTTAGGGACATACATTGTTTTAAATAGTCTTATAATTGGAGACACATAGAGTATTTGAAAGTGAGAGACGGTGTAACAATGAACATTTTTAGAAACAAAAACATTTTAAACTCTTCAAATGTAAATTTTTATCTTTGTTGTCAAATACCTTCTATTTTTTCGGTTTGTAACATTTTTTGTTCTACCTTGTGATCTTAAGGCACAAGTTAGTCCTCTGACCTCCACCATGTTTTTAAAGCACAAGTTAGTCCTCCACAGCCAATAATGTCTCTCTAGAGAGTAAAATATTTTTGAATTTGGACCATTTGAGCTAATTTTAGTAGAAATACAAAATTGAGTGCCAATTGTGGTTAATACAAAGTGTTTTAAGTATCGCAAAAACTTTATAAAATGAACCTCGACTCTAATAAATGACTTCTTTTTCAAAATAATTTAGGGACCTATTTTTTTTTTAAATAGTCTTATAATTAGAGACAGAGAGAGTATTTGAAAGTGAGAGACAGGGTAACAATTTAGAAACAAAAACATTTTAAACTCTTCAAATGTAAATTTTCGTCTTGTCGTAAAATACCTTCTATTTCTTTCGGTTTGTAACAATTTTTGTTCTAACTTGTGATCTCAAAGCACAAGTTAGTCCTCTGACCACCGCCATGTTTTTAGAGCACAAGTTAGTCCTCCACACCCAATAATGTCTTTCTAGAGAGTAATATATTTTAGAATTTGGACCATTTGAGCTAATTTTAGAAGAAAGACAAAATTGAGTGTCAATTGTGGTTCATACAAATGTTTTAAGTATTACAAAAACTTTATAAAATAAACCTTGACTCTAATAAATGACTTCTTTTTTCAAAATAATTTAGGGACATACATTGTTGTAAATAATCTTATAATTAGAGACACATAGAGTATTTGAAAGTGAGAGACGGTGTAACAATGAACATTTTAGAAACAAAAACATTTTAAACTCTTCAAATCTAAGTTTTTGTCTTTGTCGTCAAATACCTTCTATTTTTTGGTTCGTAACATTTTTTGTTCTAACTTGTGATCTTAAGGCACAAGTTGGTCCTCCAAGCACCACCATGTTTTTAGAGCTACCCTTGAATCCATACCACTCATATTCATCTGTGATTGTTCAGAGTTGTCAGGGACTGCCCAAGGCATAAGGTAGGGGTGCGATGACCTAGGACCCAGCCCCGTAGGGGTCCAAAAAAACAATTTTGTAGGGTGAGGGTATATATAGTAAGGCTTCATTTTTTGGGGGTATATATATAGTAAAACGTATAAAAAAGTCCCCAATAGAAAATAAGCCCAGCAGCTCTTCACTATCTTTTCTTTGCAAAACTACTTCAAATGGCCCCAAACACTACAGAATTAAGCCCAACTGACCTTCAACCTTTCTTTTAAATTTCTTTTCTCACCCTACTCACTTCTCAAGCGCCTTCAAATTGATCATTTTTTTTCCGTTTGAATTTTATAATTCGAAGCTTATTTGTTGTATTTCAGATTTTATTATCCGAATTGTGATTAACTAGTTTTTCTAAACAGTGAATTTATTATCTGAATTGTGATTAACTAGTTTTTTCAAAACCGTGAAATAAACTATTAAAATGACCTAAATGAAAATGACAATTTAAAGACATAATACAAATTGTCAAGAACTGAACACATTTTATTATTTCATCAAGAATAATGCATTTAAATTAACACAATATTTATTACAACAAATTATTTTATCAAGAATTCATAAGAATCAACTATTTTCTTATTGTTGTTTATATGACAATTACTTTTGTGAAAAATAGGTTTGAGGAATTGAAGACATTTGAAATTATTTTGCATCGAAAATACTCAAAAGAAACCGCAATCTTATGACTTTCCGATAAAAGTGAAGCTTTTTTTGTTGATATTTTGTAAAACAATTGGAGATTCTCAATGGTGATCTATATATCCTAGTTTTATTAGGGCTAGATTTTTTTTAGATACGTTTGATATGCCTACATATCCTTTTATTTAGCTTTATTGGGTTCGGTTTGGCCCCCCGTCTTTTGTTGTTTTGTTATTTTTTGTATTAATAATACATAGGATGATGTGCATTTGGCACACAATGTTTTGGGAGGTCAGCATAGTTGATATTTTAAAACATCGTATTAAGGTAACTATGGATGTCAATGTAGTTGAGATGTCAACCGTCATAATTAATGTGTGTTGCATTCATCGTTTATAAAAAAAATGTAATATTATTTAAGGGGTCATTTTCTCAAACTTAATCTAAGACCTATAAAATATTAGGAATGGTCCTGAGAGTTGTTTGTGACCATCATTCTCCCCCTATGAAAGTTGATAGTGCATGAGCATTTGTACATTATTTTTACTTTAACAGTTGTAGCATTTGCACATCTTTAACTTTAGAAGCAATGAAATAAAACATGTAATTAAAACACTGCCACAACAATTACTAGTAACAAATGGGCCAAAGACCATTACTGTATATATATGGATTAAGCTGCCTCGAACCTGCACACAACAATGATGAAGAGAACAAAGACGCTGCCACAGCAATCAACACAGTAATCCTTTGAGTTTGAGGTTGTTACTTCCCAAAATATATGTTATTTTCGAAATTCAGATTTCAAAATTTTTTTAAAATAATTTTTCTAGTGTACTTTTTGAATCACAAAAAACTAAATGCTGATTTTTTTTTTATAAAAGAAGTTATTTTTGAGAGATTAAAAATAAGTTTAAAAAATGGAGAAGAGATATTGAATAAAAATGAACAATTTAACTCTATATGTCTTTGCCAGGAGCATCATCCCGCCATCCTAAATTTTGATACGAGAAATAAATGCACTATAATAAATACTTAGACCATTTCTTATCCCACTCTACTAGCTTCTCGTGCGTCTTACAACAGTTCAGATTATATAATCTAAACATTGTTAAAGCACTTAAAAACACCCTCCAACACCCCTACATTTTTTCGAATTTCATAATCCGAACAAGGTTAGGAGGGTGGGAAAAGAAATTTTGAAAGACTTATTATATAGACAATAATGGCCCAGTATCTAGTATCCCAGCTATATAAGAGCACTCCTCTTTACTAAGTACACCACTCTCTTTAAAATCGCCCCTCCTTACTAAATACATCCCAATATTTTTTACTAAGACCATGAATTACGTGTAACGTGTTGATGAGAAATCTGATTTCAAGGTGGTACATGAAGCAAACACTAGTTGCACACTCTACTCTAGTAGCAATATTAGCTTAATGAAAATACAATATCAGATTATAAATTTTCTTTCTGTGCAACTTTCTTCTTGGTAATAACTTTCTCTGACTTTGCACAGCTTTTTCATCAATCTACCTTTTCTAATAGTGACGCACCAAGAAGATCTATATATGAATTTGGCCAGTAAAGGTTAAATGTCACTTTATTGTTCATACACCACATCTATATAAATAGAACATCAAATTGCTATCTAGGAAAGACATTGACCTAAAGCAGTAGGAGGGAAAGAATGGAATTTAAGAATTTGTGCACTTCTTTTAGTTTATAGTGAAGAGAGACCATATTAGAGAGAGACACTGATAGTAAAAAACTAATTAAATGGACGATTTACTCTAGAATTAAATTGGCCAACGATAAATTTACATGTATGTTTTATAAGAGAGAAAAAAAATAAACACTTGTGCAAGAGCATTACTATAGAAATTAGAGATGAAGACCACAATTTACAAGTTTATCCTCACAAGCATTACCCTCTATAAATGTTAGAGATCTTAAATTTAGTACATGAGTAATTTTCAAGTACCTGAGCCATCTATTACTAAGTTTCCAAGGGACAAAAATGGGGCAAACATTAGCCAAAAAAAGTAGCATTTTACCCAACCTCAATCATATGCTTGTTCTAACTGCTAAGATGACAACATTAAATTTGAGTCATTAGATTTATTTTTCTGATTCTGTCACTAGAATATGTTTAGTCATGTCCGTAACTCTAGTAGTATCAGTTACCAAAAATTTAGGTTATTCTAGTGGTTCCAAATTAATGATAAAACCGGTTGCCTTTAAATATGATGGGGGAGTCAATGCTCCACAACCATAAGAGATGGAGACGTCGTGTTGTATCATCTTCATTCAAAATCTTAAAAGTATTAAGTTTTTAAACTAATGAATTACTTTTTATATACATTCAATATTTTGTTCATTCATAGTTGATGTGTGATTAACGGTTCAAAGTTAAACCCAACAAAAGTAATATAGGTTATTCAATTTTAATTTTTTTTACATAAATGTTTAGTTGAGTCGACGTTCAAAGAGTGTTTACAGATAGTTGAACTCACGATCTTGCAAATGAATCAACTATTTATCAACTGAATGAACTTCATCGACAAATCATTCAATATTTAACTTTTATTTCAATGAATAAATTGACTATTTGTCCACTATAGAAAAATTAGGCCATTTGCTCATAACCACTGTCATATATGTTTTCCTCAAACAGGAAAAGGTTGTTAGGAGGTCCTCACATGAGGATATAGTCAGGATGAATTTTCACATGAGAGTCTAGACTACCATCTCTTCTCTTACATGCTTAAATTGCCAATTTTTTATAACCTTATTTTTAAGATACTATAAAATTACATGTAGTTTTGCAATTGAAAATCGTCCACCTCTCACATTTTATTCCAACATCGAACTGTGAACATCAATGTCATATATGTCAGTAAGAGAACTGACCCGGATCTTTTATTATGTATGAATAGCACTGGTAATTGGGCCCAGTCTTAGCAAGTTCAGGGCAGTGCACCATGTTAGCAGTGGTAGAAAAGACAGAACCTTTTTGGTATTTAGCAAAACTTTACAGTGGTTTTTAAACTTTATGTGCCTAGTTATTTAGCAACATAGAAATTGGACATTTATCTATGAGTAGTACATTAATACATTAATTTTCAACCAAATTGAACCATAATTTTCCATTTGATTGATTAATGGTATCATCAGGATGACAAATTTTGAACCAAATACATTAATTTTTGTTGACCAATTTTTGTTTATATTCTGGGACGGAATTGTTAGCATTTAATTAAGCCTAGCGTAATTTTCCTTTTAGCCGGGTTGTATATTTATAGTTACAGGCTTTATTTATTGTATATAAAATGTATGATAGTTAAAGACTTAGAGCTAGTAATAACATTGACTTGGATACTCCACAACTATGTTGAAGATGTAGCCTTGTAGAGGCCGTTAGATTTAAAGAGAAAAATAACTCAATGATTTATCTCTTTAAATGTAGCAATTCTTACAACTACAACACCATATTGCAACACTAAAGCATCCAAACACGCATTTTTATTCCAACTTAGGTGGATGAATAATGAATCCCTCTAGAGGTACACTTTTGTATGTGTTTGGATGGACATTTGCCGCTTGATTATCATGTTTCGAGGCACTTCGGACATGAAAATGTAGAAGCCATAATATGTAACTTCTTGGCAGACGTGAGTTTGGAGCAAATGTGTCATGGTTCCAAACAAGCAAGTACTAACTATTGATTTTTTTTTTCCATAATAGATACTAGTATTTTAGATAAATTTGTTGTTATAACTATTTTTTTCTTAAACACCTGTGAATTTCGTAAATGTGTATTATAATAAGTAATGGAAGTAGTAGTAGTAACTCCAAAGTCACCTCTTGGATCACATGTCATATGTCAAAGGGGCCTAATAATTCTAGTATACCCTTTGTGCACCTAATTAATCTGTGCATGAAGAAATAGTACAAACTACAAAGACTTGAAAAAGATTTTGGGGGATAAGTCACCAATTATTCATGGAAAAGTTAGATGTGAACATAAAAGCTGGATGGGAATTCAACTAACATGACCCAACAATTTCTCTTTTCTATCTCTATTAAATCTGCATATCATGCATTGCATGGGAAAACACAAAGTAAACTTCAGGGGTCCAACCCAACTTTATGCTTTACAAAAGGTCAAAAAGATCCAATTTCCCAAAAGCAATTCCTTTTGAGACAGTATTCACGTATTTTCTTAATCTCAACACTACAGAAAATAGTGAAAACTAAAATAAAGGTGAACTTTCCAATGGAGTAGTAACATTTTCTACTCAATAAATCTGAACACAAGAATAATCAAAGTAAATGGAATGAAAATAGTCAAAATGAAAACATTTAGCCAAGTATACATAAAAATTTGTCTCATCTAAAATGAATATAATGTAAAATGAGAAAAATAAAAGACTTTTATTTCAATAAATTCATAATTTGTTATGATTTAACTATAATATCTGCCTTTAATTGATTCATAATCGATATTACATTTTAAATTAGATCTGTAACAGTATGACTAATACCAATATTATGTGGTTCTTTTCTTATGATAAAATCCAATAAACTTATGATCTTGTTGGCATACAATTTTATGGTCAATTTGATGATTCTTCAATCAACTTGGTCCCCAATACGTCTCTCCCAACTGAGCTCTCAAGTTAGAGATATCCTGCTCTCCACCATTACTAATGCGATAGGTTACTTTGCTTTTGTATAATTAAATACAAAGGAAGCATCAATTAATCGCATTATACAGCAACCAAAGTTTGATTTTTCAGATACATAGAATCAGAGCACAAATTGTTAATGGATGAGCCACTCAAAGTTGGGTCTAGCCAATGTGAGGGTTTACCATATACTTTAAATTTTAACATAATAATAACTCATTCATGACAACTGACAAGGCCATAATATAAGAATTATTATCACTTTATAGAGTTTGATTTAGATACATGAGTTGCATTGATATTTGAAAACTATACATTTGCGTGCAAGTATGTATATATGAATGCACATGTAATTATCGACTATGGTGATGATTTGATGATAAAGAAAAAGCAGTGCTGCTGCTGCTGGATAAGCACTGATCTGATCACTGTGTTTATGTCATTCGTGTTCCCCTATGTCACTAGCTACCTAGCTAGCTATATGCTTGCTGACCCCTTTTGCTACCATTCTGAATCAAATTTACCATTGACGTTGCTGTCTCTTCCAAATTCATGTGCTTATGAAGAAAACAAGGCAAATCAAAAATGTTAAGTAGTAAAAGGGACTCTTGAATAATTCCTTTATAAATTAATCATTGATCTATAAATGTATACTAGTATACTACTAAGCACAATATAATAATATCCTAGTAATAATAAAATTAAAATTAATCAGTACATTTGAAGTTGGTTATACATTTGACCTACATAATATTTTTTTTTTGTTTTATAACAAAGCATTCTGCCTCTATGAATAGAGGCCTTTTGTGTGTGCACATGTGTGGGGAGGGGGTGTGAATAGCACAATTGATGCCTAAATTCATGAACAAAGTCAGCAAAATCCTTGATGAACAAATTACTTCCTCCTTGAAGAACATTGCTTCACAAATCATTGATGAAGAATCACCCTGTTGTTATCTCTTCTCCAAAAGCTTAACCAAGATTGAAAATTAATTAATCAGGAGAAAAATTATGCATCTTGTATTTTGAATGTGTATGAAATTAGGGTTTAAGCTATCAAGTAAACCATATATGAAGATGTGTATTGATAAATAAAAAACTACATGTGATTTTGCAGCACATACAAACAAATAAACCATGTATACTTGAAAAACTTTATTCTAATTTATTATTAATCATCGATCCCAGATCTATAAATTTTTTTATCACAATTTGATATAGATCTGGTTATCTATCTGAGCGACATTATTGAATTCAAAGAAGCTTGGAATCAAAATGCATGGCATGAAACCCTAAAGAAAGAGAGAGAGAGAGAGAGAGAGAGAGAGAGAGAGAGAGAGAGAGAAAATATGTAGAGAGAGAAAGATAAAATGAAAAGGGGTGAGGTGAGTGAGAATGTGGAAGTGAGTTCAAAGGGTAGCTAGATCTGAAAAAAAAAAAAAACATGGCTGAAACAGACAGATCCGAAAGAAAAAAAACATAATTGTGAGAAGATCTAGTAGCTAATGATGAACAACAAAGAAAAAGGTGTTACAAACCTGACAACAAAAACATCATCATAACAAAATCAGAGAAAGAAAAACGAAAAGGATGTAATGATGAAAACCTTTTGAGGAAGAGAGAAGAAAAAAATGTCAAAATGCTTCATCATTACACCAATCTGCAAATTACATAGTAAATCTTTGATTCAACCAAAAATCATAAACCCATGATTCAGATCTACCTATATTTAAGAAAAATACAAAATTTCATTGTTAAATAAATTAACAAAAATATATGTATTTTTAGAGAGAGAAATGAAACCAAACCTATGAAAGTGTATAGTCCATGGAAGCATATAATTGGGGGGAATGAAGCCTGGTCCGAGAATACTTTACAATCCATGACCACAAATTTGCATTAGATCGAGAAGAAAGCGTCCTCGAGCCAGACAACATTCCCCTCAAAAAATAAAGCTTCCCAATAGTCTTTTTCTTTTTTCTCACTTTCATAGAGTTTTCTAATGGTCACACACACACACTTTGTGTTCTCTTTTGAACTCTTCATTCATCCCCCAAAAGTCTCGGCTACCTTCAAGGGGGAATGAAAGAGAGAGAAAGAGAAATGAGTGGTGGTGGTGAATGAGAATGAGATATGAGAGAAGGGGGTTATAAGAAGAGTAAAAATAAAGGAGAAATGGGGAAAAGGAAAAATCGAAAAAAGACAAAAAAGATTGGGGCAGAGTGTGTGAGTAGACCCTACCAGCTGGGTTCCTCACTTCCAGAAATGACCACGACCCCATGCACCCAATTCCAACCCCTTTTTTACTCTTAATCTTAATCGCAAATAAATTATCTTGACATTGAAATTTTGATGTCGAATATAACGACATTTGATTTTTGTACGTATTTTAAATGCGTATAAATTGTATTCTATGACATTAGGAAAATCCCACTTCTATGATGTTGATAATTGTTCGATCAAAATCAAAAGTCAAAAAAATATGGATTTTTACTCCGTATTTTAAAATTCATAATGAGAAACTTGAATATAGATCAGCAATTGTTGATCAAACAGCTAACGATATCTTAAATATATAAGTACATGAAATTTCAATTACTTGATAGTATTGTACTTAACAAGTGTGGGAGATAGATATATATTTTAATTTCCAGTCCTCTAAATGCAGGTCGTTTGGTAACTTCATAGATATTAGAATGCAAGGGTCGAGGTTCAAATTCAGAGTCCCACTTCTCCACACTTATAGTGTGCGAGTCTAGCCACTAAACTATTTAACCAAAAAAATATATTTTAATTTTCAAATAATATAATTTTCTTTAATCAGCAAATATTACAACTTTTATTGTATGTGTCTATGTGTTAATATAAATGGTGGTGAACTCTATGATATCCACCGTTGGATTTGGAATATTGGTTTTGATGTTATGTCCTCGTACAACCATTCACTGTGGTTGGTAGAGGCCACAAATTCCATAACGTTCAGACCGACCATTTGATTTTTGTTGGATTGAGTATGATGTGGCTGATGGTGTCATCCAAGTGGGGATCTATGTGCAGACTCACCTTACATAGATCATAGCCTAGCATTCAATGTTTGAGATTGAAAATAAAGAGGGTGACAGAGAGATAGAGAGAGACATTAACCGTCAATTGTAGGATTATATGAAAACTAGGAACTCACTCGTCTCACGCTAGTCTTTTTGAGTTTGTGTTTGTTCCATTTATATCATTTTTTTTACACCATTTACTTTATTTATTGTCTACTTATGAAGATTAATGAAATTCATCAGCAAAAAATAGTCTTGCTAATTTATAATTAATGTTTATCTCTTTTATAAATGGATAATAGGTTGAGTTTGATAAATAGAGGAAATTCTGATTCTTGTATTAAAAGTCATTTAAGATAAGTAATGTACACAAAACCCACTTAGGTTGGTTTGATAGTTTTAGTTTGGGACATTGGAGTGTGTTCAAAAAAAAAAAGTAATGCACACACATTAAGTATACTCTTATGGTCCTAAACACTAAGGGAAGATTATTAACCAGTGAGAGTATCTTCACACTTATTTTATAGAAAATGTTACTCCCTCTGTCCCTATTTATAGGAGTAGTTTACAAAAAATATTTTGTCTCTAAATATAAGATCATATACAAATTCCTAAATGCATTGATTACTCTTTTTCCAAATATACCCTTTATTAATACTATCAATTTATCTTGGTATATGAAAAGTTAACATTAAATATATATTTAATTAAGGGTAATTTAGTAATAGTCACACACATTTGAGACAACTTTATTACTCCAACAACTTTTCTTAAGACACGTGATTTTTGTAAATTACTCCTATAAAAAGGGACGGAGGGAGTACAATTTTTTTTACTAGGACCCAAGACGTTTTAATATGTATTTATATTTGTTAAACTCTGAATTTCCTCATTAATAGTACTTGTTTCTTTTTCTGATTAGTAGTACTAGGATCCAAGACGTTTTAATATGTATTTATATGTGTTAACTCTGAATTTCCTGATTAGTACAGTACTTGTTTCTTTTTCTTTTAGAAAAAATTTGGTGAACACCCAAAACCGTTTGACATCTTAGAAAAAAATTGGAGTTAGAAGTTAATCTATGGGGTACCTCTAAAAAAATGGATAAATTTCTTAAATAGGTTTTCATATTTCAATGGAGAGGAAGGATCATCTCCATTTCTTAAAAGAAATAGATATTTCTATTACTATAGTTTTGATGTATAAATATTTAGTTAATAAACACATCATTTAAGAAAGTGGTCTAAGCGGATTTAAATCATAATAAAGTACACATTTTTCAATTTTATCCTTGAAAGTGCTTTAAAAGTGTTGAAAACATGGGAATGATATGAATAGTTGTACTCCCTCCGTTTCAAAATACATGTCCATTTTAGAGAAATTGTAGTAACCAAGGACAAGCTAGTTTGACACAAAAGTTCCTATTATACCCTTGTCTTTGATTTCCTCCATTTTACATTTATTTCCTTATCTCATAATTACTCCCAATACCAATACAAAAATTAATTAAACAAATTAGTCCATCATTTAAACACCCTTGGTCATTTCTTGGGAGAGTCCAGTAGTCATTTCTTGGGAGAGTGCATGAGTAAATCCACTTAAAATTGGGTCAACATTTATTAGTATAAAATAATTATTGTGGAGAAAATCTAGAATCCAATTAATTGGTAGGCAAGGGTAAAATAGACAAAATGTATCCTTAAACTATCAAATGGACATGTATTTTGAAACAAAAAATTTCTCTAAAATGGACATGTATTTTGAAACGGAGGGAGTAGTAGATTTAATTTAAGGGTTAATTTGAAATGGTAAATATAATAAGGGAAATGCTAACAAGTGCACTTAGGACATTTGTTAAGAAACTTAAAAGAGAAAATTTATCTTGTGAATGGTATATTCAACACCTTAAAACTTTAAAAATGTACTTTTTTCTACATCAAATTTATAATTTATTTCTATTTTTGATTTCTTAACCAGTGTCTTAAGGACACTTTTTAGCATAACACAGTAATAACTATAGTAGACTTTTGTCTGATTTAAGACCATGAGATTTTTTGTTGTTGTTGTTTATATACGAGACCGGAGAAATTATAGTTTAACTAGCAATATCGCTATTGAATGCTTTCACTAACATTTAAACCAAATTTTTATAGTAGTATATGTGCATTTTAGATGATGATTATCTCTTCATCACAAGCACAACACCATATAATAATTGCGGGTGTATAGGATAAAACCCCACAAATGAAGGGAGACATAATGATGATTTAAATTATGGGTCTTGCTAACAAATGTCCTTAGACACTCTTTAAGTATTCTAAAAAAAGAAATTACTCAAATGTATTTACTTAAAAAGTTAAATATTTCAATTTCTAATGCATTAAATACATATATTTCCAAAAAAACTTACTATTTTAAACTCTTAAAGAGTACCCTTAGAACATTCGTATGTATTTCCCTTAAATTATTAAGGGGGAAATGGGAATCAAAAGTTAAAAGAAGAGTAACAATTGAGTCAGAGGAGTGGTTGAGTTATGAGATGCCCGATAATAGGAAACCCTATTAATTATTCAGAGCAGCTGTTCTTCTTGACGTCTTGTGCTTTTACAATTTTTTTTCTTTCAAAATATAAATAGGATAGTTGCATTTGTTAAAATACAGTAGAAAAATGTATTTGAAAAATAAAAAAGAGAAGGGTAGCGTCCTTGAAAAGGGTGAAACTTTTGAGCAAATGAGGAATTTCGAGGGAGTATACTGTATACCGACACATGGGGTGAAGGGGTCCATGACTTAGTTTCTCATTTGCTCGCATGGTCAAATGAAACCCTTTTCACCCAAAATCAACAAAAAAAAATTTCACAACTAATTGAAAGAAAAAAAAACTGTAATTTTTTTCATTTAACTCTGCAGTAGTTTTAAATTCGGTTTGACAGTTAATTCTTGATTCATAAAGCAGATGAATTGACTTAAAATGAAAATTAATTTATTAATTAAATGAGTTAAATTTGAGTTATATATATAGTGAGAGTCGTTTCTATAAAATTGGAGGCTGGTTCTCAAAATAAAAATGGACCTTAATAAAACAAAATTAATTTTTTTTTAAAGAACAATCTTTTATTTAATTGAAAATAACATCCGTAAACATAAAAAAAGTCATGTACTTGACACAAAAAAAATCATATTTTAATCAATAATATAAAAATACAACTTCAAACGAATATCCTTATCACATTTTAGGTAGTTATTTTCCTTACTAAGTACATAGGCAAAAAAAAACAAAGTTTATGTTTTTTTTTAGAATAATCAATGTTTGTTTTTATAAATAAATTATATAATGTAATAATAATGTTTGTTGTTATAGCTTTGTCATTTTATACAACAAATATGTGCAAAAAAATTACATGAATTGCGCTAACAAAAATTTATATTGTGTTTTTATTAAGAAAAAATATTAATTATTTATAAAAAAATGAATTAAGAAAGAAAAACTAGAATCCTGAGAGATGAACCCATGAACCCAAGACCATGGGTAATCCATCACAAAAGACTACCATTAGACCACGCATCCGCAATTGATAATATAACCACATCATTAGTATATATTGCTTATTACTTGCATTATATATTTTAAAAAAATAGTTTGGGCCCCCAAATTTTGGATGCCCAGGTCCATAGAGCTGTTTGCACCTCCCAAGAAACGGCCCTGTATATAGTTCGACTCGTTTGATTAATGAGTTGATTCGATCAAAATATATCGATGATTCTTGATTCTAGTTGTGGAATTTTGATTGTTTTTATGTCTATTAGTAGTACGAATTTTGTGTGGTTTTGCATTTTGGTTGTTTTATTTATTTTAACTAAGACTCTTGTTTTGCGGTAACTATATAAAAAATAATTACATTGGTAATATTGTAAAATGTTTAAAGATATTAAATGAAAATTATCAATTTAATGTAGTGTTTCTAACCCACTTGAGTTGGACTGATGGTGTTGGTTTGAGATCTTAGAGTGTGCTCCTCCTCAAGGTCTCAGGTTCGATTCTTCTCATTTTATATGTAGTGTTTCGATTAATTTTCTTTGTTATTTTATATGCAAAAACTGTTAAATATTTGTGTTGCGCTCGTTGTAGGTTTTACGTATTTATATTCGCGGAAACAAATTTCATATATGGATATGGTAAAATTTTGAAAACTCATGACTCTTTTGAAAATATCAATATTAATGTAGTGTTTCTATTAAATATTTTTTTATTTTATATACAAATTGACAAAAATAAAAGATTAGAAGAGATGAGAATATCTTGTTTCCCTATATTTATGGCATAAGAAATGAGAATAAACATAGCGAGTCAACCAACAATCCCCTTCTCTGCAAGGCTACAAAACGAAAAAAGTGTATTATCCTTGGCGAACATCTGATCGACCTAAAATTTATGTGAATATTGATTTCTTCCAACAGCCTAACTCCAAATAGTCTAAAGCTTAGGATTCCCCAAAAAATTGCAACCCCTCCGACCATCAATATCTTCCAACATTCGGCGATTACAAAACTCACCATCTACCTAATTTCTAGGACCATGACTCAACATATACACTATCTCTCAAATTTTTACCTCTTACTCTTTGTTCTCATACCAACTGAACATAAGAGTGCTTGCAAGTATCCCTAGTTTACATCTCGACGGTTGCTGCTCGACAAAAGCTATCATTTTGATCATTCCAAAACACACCGCTTGGAGTCTTACACACACTATGAACCACAACTTATGCTAGACCTGAGTTGTATGAAATTGCTTTTACTAGGTACTACATATGTTTATAAAATACTACTAGTATAACTCTAAACTTTTTACATAAAATGGGTGTATAAATAAATGAAAGTTAGGTGATCGATGTCAATCACTCTTGTTTGTTGATTCACATGCAAAGTCAATATGTCATTTTCCAAGTCAACTATTGGTTTATAAAAGTTCTGAGAACTTTGCTTTGTTACATCTTTGTAGCCTGGTCGGCTAATTTACGTCTTTGGTCTCCCTTTTGGTTGTTTATGTTTCTCAAGAAACAATTTCATGGTTGAAATTTTGAAAATCTGTTCAGCCTTGATTAACCAGTGGGTTAATATCAAAAGTGTCACAACAAGTGTTTTCACACGGTACCCATGAAACAATGCTTGTAATTTATAGTCGTTGCTATTTTTGAAACAAACAAATTTTTATCATATACTCCCTCCATAACAAAATATAAGCAAAATTCAACCATTTCAGTTGTAACTAATTATAAGCAAAATTGACTTTTTTTGTCATATTTAAGGATAATATACCTGAAATACCCTTATTTTAATTTTTTAAATGCACACACGTTTAACAACAACACTTTGAAAATATACTACTGTACACCACAATTAATGAGGGCAAAATAGGTTATTTAACTTAAATTAAATAACACAAACCACATTCCTTAAAAAATGTGAATTGGTCAAATTTGCTTATAAAAAGTTATGGAGGGAGTAACTATTAGTAATAGTTTCTCCAATACAAAGGAAGAATAAAATGATGCAATTAAATTTGATAATTCATCAAACAAGATATGCTTTCTCATATATATTATATTGTGGAAACTTAATTAAAATAATCCTATAAACATCAAGCACTACTATAAAAAGCAAAGTTAGAGAGGGATATTAATGACACAAAAGTGAAATCCCTCAATAATTTCCTCGTTATAAAATTTAGTGACAGAATTAGAGAGATTTCACATTCTCCCTCTCTAAATTTCCCTTACTAATTATTATTTTTTTAATAGTGAAGAGAAATATAAAAGGGGTGGATAACAAGCGGTTGTTGACTTGTATCCTAAATTTTACAAAATTATAGTTTGCAATACAAAACTACTACTTTTGTTTCTTTAACAAATATTATTATGACACTACCCTTAAAATTTTAGGTAGTATTTGCCACTATCTTAATAATTTGAGCAAGATCCATGTTGATTCACCTTACAAAAGGTTTCAAGTACCACGTGCATCATAGGTTAATAGACAAGGATCCCTGTCATAATGGAAAAAAGTCATTTAGTCATGGGGTTGAGGCCGCCAGGCTTCTCAGACTTACTAAAGTCAATGCAAATCATATGTGAATGATTTCCTATTAAATTTAGCTTTAGTTTTTTTTTTTTCTTCACAACAACAAATAGCTTTAGCTATACGGTCTGTTGTTGATATCTAAAAAAAAATTATTGGTTGATTTTTTTTCTGAATCAAGAGGACATGCATAAGGAGAAATACAGACATCTCAACTAAGTTGACATCCCTGAAAAACCATCATATTAAATGTTATTGGTTGATCAAATCATAGTATAACGACTTTTTTAACGAGATATCTTATTGTACAATTGCAGAGACTAGTCCTTTTTTATTTAAAATAAATAGGATGACAAAACTCTCGCTCAACTCTTTGATTATATTATAAGAGATCATTTATCATATCGTCCAAGTGATCTTGCGTGTATAATGTTTTTTTAATGACAATTATAATTATATAGATATAAGAAAAAGTAGCAAATGAACGAAGAAAATTGGAGCACACAAGGTGGCCAAAAACACCCCAGCTAAAACATAAGAAATAACACCTACAATGCCACCACCAAAGGACTCCAAGAGACTATAACAAAAACAACACCTCAGAAACCACTCACACCCTCCTAATGACCAAAACCAAAAGCAAAATGGACCAAGCCAACGACACCAAAAAGATAAAACACAAAAAATCAGGAAAACAAACAAAAAAAACCCCGCTATAAATCACCCAAGCATGATCCCCACACAAAGACTATCGGTTCAAGCAGAGAATTGATTCCACCACCCACTCATAGTGAGAACGGGGCGACCTAGGGTGAGACCCAAAAAACCAATATCACAGAGAGAACTGGATCTTATGAACAAATTTCTCCACCTCTAGAGTCTTAGCAGAAAACACAATCATTACGGGATTGTTAGATGGTCCACACAAATGAATGTCAGATCAGCAAAAAATATCTCTACCAGCTAACCCTAGGAATCCCTCAAAAAGGCTCCCCAAATCCCATGACACCACCGAAGACCAACCTAACCACCTACAAATCAAATATCACACTTATAACCCTAGAAATTCCTCAAAACGGCTACCCCACACGTAACAAAAAGATTATCAACCGACTCCATACAACCCCCACAAAAAGCACAAACAACACCAGTTGGAGCAATAATAACCATTTGCCTAAGCAAATTAGCTCTAGTTGGAATCCTATCTAGGAGAAGTTGTCAAAAGAACACATGAATTTTTGAAGGTATCCAACTTTTTCAAACTTGCACAAGCAAATGAGATAACTTTGTGACCCTTCCTCCCTCCCCCAAAACAAAATTTGTAAGAGAGTCATAGGCCTGGAGGAACCGAGTGTACCCCTAAATTGAACACTATAATTTTTAGTGTTCAATATAATGATTTTTTTCTATTACTTATTTAATCCCTCAACACTTTGATTAACCTATATAAGCGATCTCGCAAGAAAATAAAGAGCATGGCCGTTATGGTTTGGTCCGGGTTGGAGACTAGGAAAAAGAAAATTTAGGGCTTACCTTTTTTTTTAGCAATATTTTTAGGGCTTACCTAATTTTAGTTTTCAATATAATGATTTTTTTTCAATCTTTAAAATTACAAATTGTAGTACTAGAAAATTTCTAAAAATAAATTCAACGGATCATATAATCAGTTTTTTTAAAAATATAAATAAATGTTAACTAAAGATCTTTCTGAAGCAAAATGCTAATTAAAAATAGCATTAAAAATTATAAGTTATCATAAGGACAAAACTTAGGTACAATTCTTTATGTGATTTTCGTATGGTTCTTAACTAAAAATATAATTTTTTTAGATAACAAACTTTGAGAAAATTAAAGATTTAAGGAAATCGTGGTGAATTTAGTTAAGAACCATACGAAAAACACCTAAGGAATTATACCTAAGTTTTTTCCATCATAAAATTGTGTGATTGAACAAAAATATGATATGAACATAGTCAAAGGTAATTGAATGGATTTTTTTTTTTTTACGAGAGTTTATAAAATTATTTTCACATCTGTTTTCTCGTAAGATTATATTTTTGTAATTTTTTTTATAGGGAATGTCAGTGTTTATTTTGAGAGAGACATTAAACTATAAATTCTCCCGTGGGAGTTCAAATTTAGTAATTTTAACTTACCTATCCACTCACGTTAACATGGACAAAATAAGAAATTTATCAAATTCAGCTATTTGACTATAGCAACTTGCCTAACGGAATCCAATGGAGTCTTTGCTGTAACACTAAATCCAAATTAGTTAGTAAAATCACCTAAAGCATCTATTTTTTATAACAAAAGTAAGCTATGCTAAACCTATTAGTACCCTCCACACCTTTACCACCCCCACCAACCCTAAAAAACGAGCAAGTAAGATATCAAAAGCACCGTGCATATGAACTTATCGGAAGCATAAATTCCATGAAAAAAAATATTAATTTTTACTAAGTCAATGTAAATTTAACTTGAGTAATAAACTACACCGTACGAGTTCAATTTTTTTTATAACTTACATTTAGGCACTATGTACGCAAGTGTCTTGAAACATTTACCTGATAATGTGAATTAACAATAAAAAACATCATATAGACAAATAATCTCAAATATATTGACACTACAAAATCACTAATTATCTATTATGATAAAAATTAAAGGATTTCGATTTCTGTAATTAACACTACAAAATTTCTCTAATTAAATGACAAAATTAAATGAGAAATTAATTTTATCTTCACTATACATAATTTTATTAATAAAATCAAAGGACTAAATCACCCTTGTGATAAAATTTTACAAATAATTTAATTAGTATCTATATATTTATAATAATTTCATTTTTATTTAACATATATTATTATATTTCATTTTTTATCTAAAATATGTTTTAAAAGGATAAATCACAAAATTACATTTTTTTATTTCAATCTTGTTGATTTAACTCAGCTAGCATCCCATAATAATATTTTAACTAGAAAAACATGATAATATATATATATATATATGGATTGTGTGTACCCCCTAGTCGTAACATTATTTCATGTCAATTTTGTAGACTCAAAGCCAACAATTAATTAACCCAATCAAACCTGATGAGATATGTGTTAAATAAGGACAAGCTGATACAAAAAGAAGAACATGTTAGTTCCAAGACAAGTCCCCAAATATTAATACATAATTTTTTTTTTTCAAAATTAGAAGTTAAACAACAAGTAACTCATAACATGTATAGTATACTGGACAAGTGACTTTGTAAAAAATTTATTAAGAATTCTTTTTTATTAAGAATTCTAGTTGTCTAAGGGTGCAAGACTTAAAATAAGTAAAACAAAGCAACCACAATTCATTGTTTTATTTTTAGGGATGTGGTTTTGGACTGTGTTTTGCTGGTTCATGGGTTATGTTCTCAACCTGCTCTTTTTAGTGCTTTGTATCACTTTGGATCATATCATGGGTATGCGTTGGCTCAAATACGAGTTGTATAAATAAATTGATTGCAGTTTCAAAAAAAAATCTGCAGCAAGATTACAAGTCTTATAAAAAACAACTAAAAATTATTATATAAAGAAGTTAGACAGTATAGATTAAAAATTTAAACTAAATAATATATGTTGATTAAAAAAAAAAACTAAATAAGTACCAAGTAGTAGTAGCAGTGTAATAGTGAAAGTAAAAAACAACTCCTTGTCCACTCTACCAACCGGACTCGATCCTTCCTTCTAGCAGGTTAAAATTTTGGATAAATTTTTATTCCAAATTTCTTTTGAGTTAGGTTTAAACCTGACCTAAAGCTTGTGGGACAAAACAAGTAAGCGGACCGATGAGTTCGCTTATATATTTTGAGTTAAGTTCTAAATTATGACAATCAATTAAGTGAATGTTTGAATTGATTGTGAATTTAATTTATGGCTAAATTACATATTTGGTCCCTTAATTAATTTCTAAGTTTCACTTTGGTCCCCTAATTAATAAAAGTTTCTTTGGTTCTTTAATTCCATTTTCGTTTGTCAAATTGGTCCTTTCTGTTATGTTTTAACCGTAAATATCTAAGGTGAACCAACATTAGAAGTGGTCCACCATAGACCTTATACATGTTTTCAATTTAAACCGCCTGATCTTTTTTCTGAAATAGAGAACCTTTGGATTTTGAAGGTCTATGAAATCTATCAATGGATCATCAACACCTAATTTTATTTTATAATTCATCTTCTTTCCCCTTTGTTCTTCTCCATCATCATCTTCACAATACCTTCATAAAAAACCTAGAAGAAAAAAAAAACATAGAATTGATTTACATCTAAATTATTCAAGCATCTTCCCAAAGCCATTTTTAATATTTTTATTCAAGCACCTTCCCAAATTTTTTATTCCAGCATCTTCCTTCCTTGTATGTCGTATTTTTTTCTTTTTCCAAAACATAGAATTGAACCATCAAGGTTTTTTGTGTTTAGTTAATGGGCATCTGGTTTTTTGTTTTCATGTTATGTTTTGATGTTTTAGCCTTTTGCCTCTTTTAGTTTTGCCTTGAGTTCAAAACTGGTGGGTTTAGCCTTTCGGCTTTTTCTTGATTTCTTCTCTTTTCTTATGCAAAGAGTTCATTTATTATAAGTTGATTCAGAACAAAAAAACCAAGTTTGTTTGAGGAGTAACTAGCCAGATCTGATCTGGAAAAATTATAAAATGAATAGGAGATAGGCCATGGGAGATGAGAGAAGACGAAAGAGAATGGCCATGAGAGGAGTTCCTTTTGAATTTTTTTATGGGTTTGTTTTGGGTTTGATTGATGAATATTTATAAAGTTGATGAAGAAGAAAAGGAAGAGGAAGGAAGAAGATGAAGAAGAATGGAAAAAAAAAAAATCAGGTGTTGGTGGTTCACGGTTCATACAATAGACATGCAATCAAATGGTTAAAATCATATCATGAATATTAGACATTAAACGACTAATAAAAAGGACTAATTTGGCAAACGAAAATGGAATTAAGGGACCAAAGTGAAACTCAAAAATTAATTAAGGGACTAAATATGCAATTTAACCTTAATTTAATTACCGTTTATTGTGATTTGTAAAAAAATTATACTTTTAGAGCTTTAAAATACTTATATTGTCTTCGTCATTTCGTCAAACTCAACATGATTACATGCATACACTAAAACTAATTGCAACCTATTATTAGGTAAGGATCCTCTTCATTTGGCAAAATAAATGGAGTATGCAATTTGGAGAGAGATAGACGCATAAAACAAACAATCTTGAAAAAAATTGTGTCTTTATCTCTCCAAATCGAAGAAATGGAGAAAATTACAAATGGAGAAGATCTTAACTCCCTGTTATCATCTTAAAACAAACAATCTTGAAAAAACGTAGTTGAATGAAGTCAAATAGTTAAAGAACCACAACTTTTACAGCGGGGTAGACAGCTCTCAAAGCCACGTCAATCAAAATAGTCGAGATAACATATTTTGACAACTAACATATTTTTATATCATTATAGTTTGACTTTTTTAGCTTCTTAGCAGTAAATGATATTGATCTTCTCAGCATATCAACGTAATGTTTCATAGATCGATGAATATTGTATTTACGAAGATTGATTTTCCTATTAAAAAAAAATATAACGGCACAACTTGTTGTCGGCTTACTTTCCATTGTGTAATTTTCATTTTCATGTATATATATATTTGTGGATACAATACTGTAGTTGAGGAATAATAGGAGGATGTAGAATTGGAATTGCTTGTTTGGTTCCATTAGGGTTAACCTATTCCCATGTTTTATCCATAACGGGAGATGTTGCCCGTAATACGTGCTGCCACGCCATCTTCTTCCTTTTCTGTAGAATGAAACTCTCTCTCTTTCATCTTTTCTGTAGAATGGTACACATCAGAGTATGACAAAGGGAGAGGACGATACTTGCACCAGATTTCAATGCTTTTTACAGCCTTGAACATTGTGTTATGTGTATCAGATTCAGATTCACACAGCGAAAGCGAAAGTTGGGAAAGAAACAACACGTAAATGTCAAATCTTTAATACAGCCTGTTCACTTTTTTCAAATTTTATTGTTTTTCTATTGCATGCCTAATTAATATATGACCATGCCATGTCATTGTTATAGTAATTGCAACTTTTTTTCTTTGACGTACTATTTTCGTTTTTTTTTTGTTTTCCATATATCATGCCACTGTAGATAACAACTGTAACGAATGTTAAACCCTAAATATATAGATCATTTAATTTTTAGTTGAAATGCGAACTTTGGTACTCCTTCGATACTATATAAGAGAAAATTAATTTAACAAAGATAGTAATATTTAGTTAAAAATCAGATACATTTACATTTGCTCATTCAACTTTTGCTTAGTGCGTCATATTGAGCGAGTTTAAGCCCTTTGCATTTTCTTTGTAGGCCATATTGAGTGTGTTTAAGCCCTCATGCTAGACTCAACTTCTATATGTGCAATTCTTTACTTTATTTCATTTTTATTTATATTATTGAATTCACCCTTCCCAATTAAAATGTGTACCGTTGTCTGTCCTAAAATATTTGGCTGTTTTTTTGTTTCAAAACCCACCTCGGAATACATTCATTCTCATCCACATGCTTTGTTTTGTAGTTCACGTGCTTTGTAGGGTTTGTGTTTTTTGTAATTATTGATTTTCAAAAAAATAAATTATAATATTTGCGAAGAATTGATGAAAAGGGGAGTGGTTGTAAACAAACTTTTGAACGGGCTTTCTGGCGCCCCAAGTCAATTTGTGTTTTGGTGTGGGACAATAAAGTAAATAATAGCTTGTCAAAAAAAAAATAAAGTAAATAATAGATTTAAATAATTAAAGAAATGTAACCACAAAAAAAGTCACACTAGCTATTCTGAAATTCTACTAACAGTCTGGGAAAGAAAAACAAATGTACAAAGGTTTAAAAGCTTAAAAGTTTAGTTTGCTTACGTGGCAGTACTATTGAGAGCTTTTTTTTTCAAGTATATTATTTGGCCCACAATCTCAAATAAAAATATTTTAACAAACACAAATAAAAAAATTAAAACAAAATTGAATCAAATTATGATAATTGTTGAAATATGTCATGAATTAGTGTTGGGAAAATGTCCTACATCGGAGAATAGAAAGAAATATGCAAAGACTTTGCCATATAAATAAAGGTCTTGTGTTTTAGTATTTATTGCACCAATAGTTAGTAGGTTTTGCTATAGCTGGTATTACCTCTACTATTTAGTATCTGTTATCATTGATTATAGTGGAATTCTTTTAAGTGGCTTTGCCCGTGGATTAGTCAGCACATTGCTGGATACCACATTAATCTTGTGTCGTTTTTCATTTTGTCTTTTACTATATTGTCATTATTCTCGCGTCCTGTTATAACAAACTGGTATCAGAGCTGGTACGAATTTTTTCAGGCAAGACGATGGCTGCTGGTAAAAGTTTGAAAGTCGACAAGTTCACTAGGAGGAATAATTTTAGTTTTTGGCAGATCAAGATCCGGGCGTTGCTTAAACAGGAGGGTCTATGGACACCTTTGTTAAAGCCTGCACCAAATCCTCTACCTGCTGATATCGCCACTCTGAAGGAGAAGACACATTCTACGTTGCTCCTTGCTTTGGAAGATCATATCATCACTGAGGTTGCTGAAGAGGATACCGCTACCGGTCTGTGGTGTAAGCTAGAAAGTATATACATGACGAAGAGCTTAACCAACAAGTTGCTCTTGAAGCAACGTCTCTTCAGTCTGCGTATAAGACTTAAAACGCCATTGAAATGAAAGGACATGTCAGATGACATCACAAGTAATTTCTGATGGATCTACCGAGCATTATCATCACCCTAATCAAGGAAATAGAATTCTCGTCCAACCTCGGGAACCAATACAAGGATACCTCACACCTGAATACTTCAAAACTCTTGCCTTATAACACTACAAGAAATATGTCCATTTGCCAGGGATTTTTGACAGGGACATGAACCCCTGGCAAATTTCCCAGGGAAAATGCCAAGGGAACCCCACGCAAATTGACATAGGGAAATGTGGGGACCACTAAACCCAATACAGGGGCGTGTCCCTCGCAAAAAAACCTAAATCACTGGCATTAAAAAGTGTGGGAAAATGAAATTCAAACCTGGCTGACAAATGCAGGCCATGCAGTCCATTTGACAGGGGTTAACACACGGCGTGGCCCTGGCATGTGCTGAGATTCCTGCACTTTGCAGTTGACTTGACAAGTGAATGACCAAAAGCTGGAAAATCAGTAACACACGGTCTGAAGCCGTCGCAAATGGCCATTAATCCGTCGCTTTTTCACTGAAAAAAGTGACCGTTCTGCACCTAGCTAGGGCTAGGATTTGACCACATTTGCGAGGGGTATATCCCTCAGTTATGCCCTGGCTTTTTTCCTCTATAAGTTTGCAATCCGTCCAGCATTCCACCCGTTTCCGGTATTCAAAGACTTACAAATTTTTTTCTTCTCCATTTTCTCTATACACTCTACTCTACTTCAACATCAATTAACTTCTTTAATTTGGTAACACTCTTTTCACTTATTATATTTTTTTGTTTTTATTTGTAACTACTTATTAACATAAATATTTTTTATTGTATCAGTGTCCAAATTTGCCTCCTCCTGCTGCTCCTTGCTTTCTGGATTTGTTCTCTCAAGCTTCAACAAGTTAGTAATTTTTCTACTTATAATTTTGGATATATGATGTTTATATATATGATGTTATAATTTTGCATGATCTGTCAAAGAAAATATGATGTTTCTACTTGCATGATCTGTTATAATATATGATGTTTATATATATTTCGAATTTTTTTGTTAATAAAACTGTTTAATTAGAGTAAAACATTTTTAAAACTGTTTATAAAACTTTTAATAAAACAGTTTAGTTAGAAAAAATGTTAAAACTAGAGAAAAAAAATGTATAATAAAACTGTTATTTTTAAAACTGTTTAATTAGAGTAAAACATTTTTTTTCTTTTTTTTTATTCGAAATTTTAATAAATATGTTATATAGAATGATATATGTTGATGATGATGTTGGATGTTATTGAATATATGCATATTGTTGAATATTCAAATTATTTATGAAATATATATGCATGTTTTTTTATTTTTTAACAAAATAGAATATATGCATGTTGTTGAATATATGCTTTTTTGGTAGATTTGTGGATTATGTGTAGTTATTGCTATACTAGAATGCACAAAAAAAACATAGCATTTTGTTAATTATTATGGAAAACTGGTTATTTACTAAAACAGTTTTTTTAAAACTTTTTTTTAATTTAGAGGAAAATCGTTTTTTAAATTTGTGTAGTCAAAAATCTGATATTTTTTAAAAGTTAAAATGTTTGTTAAATTAAATTGGTTTTTTTATAAATTGTAATTTTTTTAAAATTTAAAACTGTTTTTTAAATAAAAATACCACAAAAAAATAATATACTAGAAAGGTTTATTGTTGGAAAACAGTTTTTGAAAATAGTGTATTCAAAATCAGTTTTTTTTTAATTAAAACTATGTTAAATTTATTTTTTATAAAAAAATAAAGGTGTTTTTTTAATAAATTGAAAACTATTTTTAAATTAAAACAGTTTATAAAAACAAATACTATAATAATTCTTATTGTTGGAAAAGAAGGGACTTAAAAATAGTGTAGTACAAAATCAGTTTATTTTTTAAAATTAAAACTATGTTATCATTAATTTTTGTTAAAATTAAATATGTTTTTAAAAAAATTAAAAACAGTTTTATAATTAAAAAATTCATAAAAAACCAATATACTAATAAGGCATTTTATTGGAAATAATAATTATATGTTTGCGCGTAAAATTGTTATATGCGCGTAAAATTGTTATTTGTTGTTTGCGCGTAAAATTTTTTGTTTGCACATAAAATCATTATTTGCGCGTAAAATTGTTTTTTATTGTTTGCGCGTAAAATTAGTCTTCTCGATTGAGTAACCCATTTTTTGACGTGGAATATGTTAATGAAGTTGGTGAACGTGCAGAAGATGGAGTATTATCAATATTTTCGTAGTTGGATGTATGATAGAAGGTTTCCGGGAAGAACAGGACTAAAACCACATTTTGTGCAAGGAGTTGAAGGATTTATTTCATGGGCATGCGCACAAGAAATTTGTATAACAGAGGGAGGAATTAGATGTCCGTGTCTGAAATGTAAGTGCAGATATATAATTACCGACCCTGGAGATGTGAAGCAACACTTAAAGAGAGTTGGTTTTATGCCTGATTATTGGATTTGGATTTATAATGGCGAAAAGTTTCAAAATTTTGGGGTAGAGGTCAATGCACAAGCTTCTACTAGCCATGGTGGAACAAATGTGGAATATAATGAAGAAGGCAACAGAGAACAATTCAACATGATGGATGATATGGTTGCAGATGCTTTAGGGGTTGAATTATCTTACGGTGATCATGTTGAAGGTGATCAAGAGGAACAACTCCCAAATGAGAAGGCACAGAGATTTTACCAATTGTTGAGTGAAAGTAATACACCATTGTATGAAGGGTCTTCACACTCCAAGCTATCCATGTGTGTGTGGCTTTTAGCACATAAGTCGAATTATGGTAGTCCTGATGCTGGTGTGGATGATGTTACGAAGATGTTGAAGGCCGCGACTCCGTTTAAAGATAATCTGCCAGCTAGTTATTATGATGCCCAGAGGTTGGTGATGAAGTTGGGATTAGCAGTTAAAAAGATTGATTGTTGCAGAAATGGATGCATGCTGTTTTATGACAATGAATTTGGGATAAATGATGGAGCATTGGAGGAATGTAAATTTTGTCAAAGCCCGAGGTACAATGTTCGCAAGCAGAAACGAGTAGCGGTTAAGTCAATGTTTTACTTGCCAATAATACCAAGATTGCAAAGAATGTTTGCCTCGATGAAAACTGCTAGTCAAATGACATGGCATCATTCGAATGGAATTCTCAGAGTGATGCGACACCCTTCTGATGGTGAAGCGTGGAAACACTTTGATCTAGTACATCCTGATTTTGCAGCAGATCCACGGAATGTAAGACTTGGATTATGCTCTGACAGTTTCACTCCATATATACAAGCTTCAGCAAAAGCATATTCTTGTTGGCCAGTCATTGTAACCCCGTACAATCTCCCTCATGAGATGTTCATGACAAAACCCTACATGTTTTTGAGTTGCATTGTACCAGGACCAGATAACCCTAAAGCAGGCATAGACATGTTTCTACAACCTTTAATTGATGATTTGAAGATGTTGTGGGTTGGAGAATGGGCATATGATATTTCAAGAAAACAAAATTTTCGAATGAGAGCAGCTTTGATGTGGACCATGAAGGTGAGAAAAGCACACACAAGAAGGGGGGGTTGAATTGTGTGACTCAAAAACTTGGTTCTTTTCTTCTCAAAAACTTAAGTCAAGTTCAGAATCTAATATGAATCAGTTCTGAACTATTTCTCAAAGTTATGCAGCGGTTATAAGGAGTGAATAGAGAAGGGAAGAGATGCACACAAGATTTATACTGGTTCCTTCTCAATGTGAGAAGTAGTCCAGTCCCCTTGTTTTCCAACAAGAGAGTTCCACTATAATCAGCTGATTACAAATGCTCAACCACTAAGGAAGAGACTTCCAGTTGCTCAACCACCAAGGAAGAGGCTTCTAATGCTCAACCACAAAGGAAGAGGCTTCCAGTGCTCAAGACACTAAGTCAAGAGACTTCCCAATGCTCAAGACACTAAGTCAAGAGACTTCCCAATGCTCAAGATACTAAGTCAAGAGACTTCTGACTCAGACCACAAAGGAATGAGGTTACAATTGCTCAGTATACAGACTGAGACTTAGGGACCAAACTGGTTTACAAATAAATGAGTTTGGGTTGAACACTTGATAAAATATCAGAGGTTTTCTCTTAATACAACACAGGTTAAGACTCTTAACCTTAAGAAATTCTAAGATACAACAGATGAAAGAATTTCTAAGAGTTTTGTGAGCTATGAATTCTGGACAGGAAAAAAGAGCACAGGTTCAGTATTTTGTTCAAAGAGTCTTAGCAAATTTCTTCTTCAAATATTCTTCCTTTTATAGAGAAAATAGAGTTGTTGAAGATTTGCATAATTTGAGGAAAGAGCCGTTGCAAGTTGAGCTAGGATATACTGAAAATGTGTGTTGAGCTTTTTGCAAAAAACAGAGCAGCAACCATTTTTGAACTTGCCTACCTTAAAAGCTGGGAAATGTTTGAGTCAGGGAGACAACTGTTCCATTGGGTTGCTTTGACACATCCAAGCATTAAATGCGCACAGTACCAGTTGCTTTTCATGCCACATCAGCCTTCAGAAGCTTCTGCGTGAACAGTGCATCAGAAGCACTTCTTCAGACTCAGACTTCAGAAGCAGGTCTTCAGACGTTGACTTTTGTTGACTTCCTTCAGAAGTTGTCTTCAGACTCAGACTTCAGAAGCTGGCTTCAGACGCAGGCTTCAGACTCTCATTTCAGGAGCACCACTTCAGGAGCACTACTTCAAGAGCACTCTTCCAGCTTTGCAACTTGCTTCTTAGCTTTCCTTTCTTGCTCTAAGCTTGTTCTTCCATAACCATTCTTAATTTCCAATCAATAAACACGTGGTTCTGAAATCACTTGAACAAAGCATTAACAAATAACCAATTTTCTATTTAACACTTTTGTTATCATCAAAACCACAAAGAGAGATAATGTATAAACAATCTCCCCCTTAATTCAGAAGAGAGTTGTTTAACACATTTTGTTCCAACAATCTCCCCCTTTTTGATGATGACAAACATAAGTATTAATCAGAAAATTATTGTTAACTTAATTAACAAGTTAACTGCAGGGTGTGAGGTTTGTAAGCTCCCCCTGAGTCTGATCCAAGTTAATTAAGTTCAGTTTAAAACACAAATGTGAAAATTTCAGAATTGTTGTTAAGTTTAATTAACAATCTGACTTCAGGAGCGGTTTGTAAGCTCCCCCTAGGTCTGACAATCCTCAAGGTTAGGTTTGTAAGCTCCCCTTGATTCTTATCTAAGTTAATTAAACTCAACTTTAAACAAACAAGTGAAATTAACACTCAGAATTGTAAATAACTTGCTGACTTCAGGTTCTGAGGTTTGTAAGCTCTCCCCCTAAGTCTGATAATCCACAGGATGAGTTTTGTAAGCTCCCTGAGTCTTATCCAAGTTATTTCAAATTCATTTTAACTCACTAAGAGTTATGTATCTCACAGAAATTCAATTCAGAGGCTAAGAGTTAAAAACAGTTCTCATAAGTTAAGTTCAATCAGTATCAGAGCTTTAACTTATGTTCAGAGCCTCAGGCTTTAATACCTTTTACTCCCCTTTCATAAGTTAATATATTGACAGAATTTAACTTATATTTTTGAGCTCAGGAGCTTTAATACTTGTTTTACTTACTCCCCCTTTTGTCATCAACAAAAAGTTTTTAAAAGAGTTTGAAAACATGTGTATCAGAGCATTTTAATCTCCCCATTTTTAAAAAAAGTTTGAAAACATTTCAAAGAGGTTCAGAATTGGGGGGGGGGTTGAAAAACATGTGAGATATTGATGCAATCATATGGATAATCAAGCAGCAAAGATGAGCATCAGAGCATACTTGATTTTCAATGAGTATATGACTTTGCATTGAAAATAGAATGTTGTTCAGAAGCAGAAAAAGGTAGTTCAGAGCTTCTGATCAGAGCATTCTGTGTTCAGACATGGTTTGTTCAGTATATTTTGTTCAGTATCAGAGCAAAACACACAAGAAGGTATCAGAGCAAATCTGAGCTATTTTAAATAAAATAGTTCAGATCATAAGTCTAACTCATTTTTTAAAACAAAGTAGTTCAGATCATAGACCAACTGAGAAGTTATATCAGAGCCTGATACCAAAAGACAGTTTTAATACTGCTAAACTTATATCAGAACCTGATACCAAAATATGAAGGTTTATTTCAGAGTCTGATACCAAATTAAAACATTTCTAAAAACTGAACATGTCTGATACACTTTGAGCATTTGAAAAATGTGTCTGTGCTAAACAGTTTAAAGATAAACTGATACCAATTGAAATTAAAGCAAATTTTAGCAGTTGGTACCAAAACAGAAAATCACATTTTTATATTGATGACTTTGGGAGGATTAGAGTATAAACTTTCAAAGCTTTAATCATCATTGCCCAGGGTTATACTTATCAGATTCTGACCAAACATTAGATTCCTATCAGATTCAGAAGTCAGAAAATCCAGGTTCTGATCCTTCAGACTCTGAAGTTTTTCAGGCTTAACTTTCTTCAGACTCTCAGAAAATGAGTGTCTGATAAGTCTTAGCTTATGATAAACTCATAATCAAGGATTTCATTCAGATTCAAGCACATTTTCAAGAGATAAAGTGCATGTTCAGATTCTTTTTAATAAAATTGAATCTTTCTTCTGTCAGGGGTTTTGTGAAAATGTCAGCCCATTGATGATCAGTATCAATGAACTGAATATCTAAAACACCCTTCTGAACATAATCTCTTATAAAATGATGTTTTATTTCTATGTGCTTGGCTCTAGAATGCAGAATTGGATTTTTAGACAGACATATTGCAGCAGTATTATCACAATAAATAGGAATATTGTCTGCATGAATCTGATAATCTTCTAATTGATGTTTCATCCAGAGCAGTTGTGTGCTACAACTTGCAGCTGAGATGTATTCTGCTTCTGCTGTTGACAAAGCAATGGTTGCTTGTCTCTTGCTGGCCCAGGATATCAGATTCTCACCAAGAAACTGACAGTTTCCACTGGTGGACTTTCTTTCAATCCTGTCCCCAGCATAGTCAGCATCACAGAATCCAACTAGCTTATAATTTAGAGATTTCTTATACAGAAGTCCCAAATTAGTTGTTCCTTTCAGATACCTAAAGATTCTCTTGACAACAGTCATATGAGATTCTCTAGGATCTGACTGGAATCTAGCACACAGACATACACTAAATAAAATATCTGGCCTAGAAGCAGTTAAGTATAAAAGAGAACCTATCATACCTCTGTACAGCTTCTGATCTACTTTAGAGCCATTGTCCTCTTTGCTTAAGGTGCAGGTGGGATGCATTGGTGTTGTCATCAGCTTGCAATCATCTAGCTGAAACTTCTTCAGAAGCTCCTTAGTGTATTTGGACTGATGAACATAAACACCATCTTTGCATTGGTTGATTTGAATTCCCAAAAAGAATTTCAGCTCACCCATCATGCTCATTTCAAATTCATCCTGCATTAACTTTGAAAACTCTTTGCAAAGGGAGGCATTAGTAGAACCAAATATGATATCATCCACATATATTTGCACAATTAAGATTTCTTTCTTAACAGTTTTTCTGAAGAGTGTATTATCAACTTGACCTCTTACAAAATTATTTTTAATCAAGAAGTTGCTTAGCCTTTCATACCAAGCTCTGGGAGCTTGTTTCAGACCATACAAAGACTTCTTAAGTTTAAAAACATAATCTGGATTTTTAACATCTTCAAAACCAGGAGGTTGTTTTACATACACTTCTTCAAAAATTACACCATTTAAGAAAGCACTCTTAACAACCATTTGATACAAGATGATATCATGATTAACAGCATAAGAAAGAAGTAACCTGATTGCTTCCAGTCTTGCAACTGGAGCAAATGTTTCAGTGTAGTCTATTCCTTCTTGCTGGCTGTACCCTTGAGCTACTAATCTAGCCTTGTTTCTGATCACTTCTCCTTGTTCATTGAGCTTGTTCCTGAACACCCATTTTGTTCCAATGATGTTCTTATGATCAGGTCTTGCAACTAGATCCCAGACATCATTCCTTTGAAACTGGTTTAGTTCTTCTTGCATTGCTACAATCCAGCCATCATCAGCAAGTGCTTCATCAGTAGTTGTGGGCTCAATCATGGATAGCAGGCCAAGGATAGACTCATTCTGAGTGAATGCTGATCTTGTCTTTCTTGGACTGTTCTTGTTTCCAATGATCAACTCCTCAGGATGTGAAGACTTGTACTTGAATGAGGTTCTGGGTGGATTAGCTTCTGAAGAACCATCAGGGATTTGTTAAGAACCATGCTGGTCTTGATTTGCTTCAGGAGTAGTGTCTTTATCAGAGAGTTTCTCAGATTCTTCATTGTTTTCAGCTTCTGAACCTTCATCAGACTCTGAACTGGGTTCAGCTTCTGAAGGTTCTTCTGAGATTCTGACATCTGCAAAACTCTCAACCAGCTCTGGTATTTCATTACCAGGCTTCTTATCATCAAACCTAATATGTATAGCTTCTTCAACAACATGTGTTTCAGAATTATACACCCTGTATGCCTTAGATCTCTCTGAGTATCCTAAAAAGATACCCTTTTGAGCCTTGGCATCAAATTTCTTTAGGTAGATTTTATTATTTAGTATGTAACATGTACAACCAAACTGATGAAAATAAGAAATACTTGGTTTTCTTCCTTTAAACAATTCATATGTTGTTTTATTCAGAATGGGTCTGATATAGATCCTGTTCTGAATATAACATGCTGTGTTTACAGTTTCTGCCCAAAAGTACTTAGCAATTTTGGATTCATGGATCATGGTTCTGGCCATTTCTTGTAAAGACCTGTTCTTTCTCTCTACAACTCCATTTTGTTGTGGAGTTTTAGGAGATGAGAACTCATGGATAATTCCATGATCTTCACAAAAAATTTCAAAAGGTTCATTTTCAAATTCTCCACCATGATCACTTCTGATTTTTAAAATTGTCAAATCAGTTTTAGTTTGTACTTGTTTGCAGAATTTGAAAAACACATCATATGTTTCATTTTTGGTTCTGAGGAATTTAACCCAAGTCCACCTACTGTAATCATCAACAATTACAAGTCCATACTTTTTCCCATTGATTGAAGCTGTTCCAACAGGACCAAACAAATCAATGTGAAGGAGTTCTAAAGGTTTTGAGGTGGAAACAATGTTCTTTGATTTAAAAGAAGTTTTAGAAAATTTTCCAATTTGGCATGCTGAACACAGAGCATCTGAGTGATAATCAATGCTGGGTAGGCCTCTGACTAGCTGTAACTTGCTAAGCTTAGAGATAAGTCTCCAGTTAGCATGTCCCAGCCTTTTGTGCCACACCCATTTCTCATCACTCACAGACAGAAGGCAAACAACCTTCTGCTGAACCAATTCAGAAAAATTTATTTTGTAAACATTGTTTTTCCTGCTGCCTCTGAACACTACAGACTTATCTTTGTTATTGATTACAGTACATGTGTTCTTATTAAATAGGACTTCATAATTACTATCACATAATTGACTTATGCTAAGTAAATTATGTCTGAGTCCATCTACCAGCCAAACATTATCAATGTACAGGGAAGAATTACCTATCTTACCAGTACCAATGATCTTTCCTTTCTGACTTCCTCCAAACCCCACAGTTCCTCCCTCTTTCAGAGTTAGGGTTTGGAACATAGACTTGTCCCCTGTCATATGATGCGAGCATCCACTGTCCAGGTACCAGGACCTTTCCTTTTCTTTGGATGTTAAGCATATCTGCAATTGAAATGATCTCAGACTTAGGTACCCAGATTTTCATGGGTCCTTTGGGGTTAGTCCTGAAAGGTTTTGGCTTTTTCATCTTGTGTCTGAAGTTATGATATTCAGATTTGTTCTGATACTTCGGATATGAATCCTTATATCTTGAATAAGTATGAGTTTCAGAACCTGAGTTCTCAAAGGTTTGGACTCAGATTTCTTCAGAACCTGAGACTTGAAGGTCTTTGGTTCTGATTTGTTCAAAGTCTGACCTTTTGAGTGTTTTGGTTCTGATTTCCTCAGAATTCTAACTTTGTTAGCTTCAGGCAGAAGGCAAGCTTCAGTTTTGCCTTTCTTAAAACAATTAGAAGCATAAAACTGATTGGTTTGCTTTTGCTTGCTTTGCTTAACATTCTGAGATTGAAAATGTTTTGTATTGACTGGTTTAATAGATTTTGAAGTTTTAATAAACCCAGTCTTTGAAAAATTTGAATTTGACTTATTCAGATTCTGAGACTTACTAGTTCCAGGTTCTGAACTTTTCAGATTCTGAACATTTTCAGGTTCAGAGACTGATTTTCTCTTACTCTTAGGCTTAGGACCTTTTGGCTTAGATTTAGGCAAGGTTTTAACATCTGCCTTCATCTTACCCTTAGGTTCAGAAGCTTCAGAGTCTGAGTTGTTCAGAACTTCAGACTTAGTCTTAGATTCTGTCATTTTCAGTTTCTCAGAGTTATCAGAAGCAGGCACAAAGCATATACGATTGCCTTTTAAAATATTTCCAGAACAGGAAGGTGAGTTTAATTCATTTAAAGGTTTGAATGAATCATAGCCAATGCCTTCACCTTTGTTTCTGATCATATTATACATCATAGAGGCAATTTTAGTTCTATTGAATCCAGTTAAGATGAAATCCTGAAGAGCTATTTCATGTTCATTAGGAATCTCTTCAGATTTCTTATGAGCCTCTTTTCTGAGTTCTTCAACTTCTTCATCATATTCAAATATTTGATTCTGAAGTTTAAGATTTTCCTCAGATAGCAAGTTAGTTTTATTTTTCAAAGATTTAATTTCTCCTAACTTGCTTTTTAGATGACTCATAAGATCATTAACTGTTTCAATTAATTCAGATCTAGAGAGTTCAGAATATACCTCATCTTCTTCATCAGAATCTGAGCATGATTCTGCATCAGAAAATGCAGTTGCCATCAAGGCCAGGTTTGCTTCCTCTTCATCAGATTCTGACTCATTGTCCAGATCATCCCATGTTGCCATGAGACTCTTTTTAAGCTTGTTTCTGAAACTGCTGGACTTTGAGCTAGACTTCTTTGCTTTCTCTTTAGACTTTTCCTTCTGAAGATCAGGACAGTCAGCAATGAAGTGCCTAGGCTTCTTGCAGTTGTAACAGCTTTCCTTCTGGTTATCCCTTTTTGAACCAGACCCTCTGAAATTACTGCTTCTGTTAGAGAATTTTTTTCTTTCTATTCATTAGATACTGAATTCTTTTAGGAAGCATTGCAAGCTCATCAGCATCTGAATCTTCATCAGAATTTCCCTCAGGAAATTCTTCTTCAGATTCAATAGCTTTCAAAGCTTTAGCAGGCTTTCTTTTAGATTTCAAAGCTAATGACTTTGGTTCTCTAACAGACTCATCCTCATTGAGTCCTAGTTCATGCACCTTGAGGGAGCTTATAAGATCCTCAATACTTAAGGTATTCAGATCCTTAGCTTCCTCAATAGCAGTCACCTTAGGTCTCCATTTGGATGGCAGACTTCTTAAGAGTTTGTTCACATGATCAGCTGTGGTATAACTCTTCTTCAGAATCTGAAGTGCAGAAACCAGAGTCTGAAATCTTGAGAACATAGTCTCAATATTTTCATCCTCTTTCATTCTGAACAATTCATATTGCTGAACAAGAATGTTTGCCTTAGCTTCTCTAACCTTCTTATTACCTTCATAGTTAGAGCAGAGGGATGTGAAGATGGCCTTTGCTATGGACTTGTCACTCAGCTTCTGATACTCTGAGTGAGGTAGGGAATCCACAATGATTCCTCTCACATTGTGATGCTTTCTATATATCTTTCTTTCTGCATCACTCAGAGCCCTTCTGTTGACAGCAACACCTTCTTCATCCACTGGAATTGTGATTCCATCTTCTATGATGTCCCATAGTGAATCATCAATCCCAATAATATGACTGTATATTTTACTCTTCCACCAAGAGAATTTTTCTGGGTCACCAGTAAACATAGGGGGTTTATTGTGTGACCTAGACTTCTTTTCTTGAGTACCATAGTCATAAGATACAGTTC